>JADRCD010219552.1:0-26158 GCA_019843815.1 Montemys delectorum
AGTTTGAGTGTATCTGGTTTTATGTGGAGGTCCTTGATCCACTTGGACTTGAGCTTTGTACAAGGAGATAAGAATGGATCAATTAGCCTTCTTCTACATGCTAACCACCAGTTGAGCCAGCACCATTTGCTCAAAATGCTATCTTTTTTTCACGGATGGTTTTAGATCCTTTGTCAAAGATCTCAGAATGGAAAGATCTCCCATGCTTGTTGATTGGCAGGGTTAATATAGTAAAAATGGCCATCTTGCTGAAAGCAATTTACAGATTCTATGCAATCCCTATCAAAATTCCAACTCAATTCTTCACTGATTTAGAAAGAGCAATATGCAAATTCATCTGGAATAACAAAACAAAAAACAAAAAAAAAAAAACCAAACAAACAAAAAAAAACAGGATTGCTAAAACTATTCTCAACAGTAAAGGAACCTCTGGTGGAATCACCATCCAAGACCTTAAGCTGTACTACAAAGCAATTGTGATAAAAACTGCATGGTATTGGTACAGTGACAGGCAGGTAGATCAATGGAATAGAATTGAAGACCCAGAAGTGAACTCACAAACCTATGACTGGTTTGGTTGATTCTTTGTATAATTCTTTTTGTTTCTATTTGGTTGATTTTAGCCCTGAGTTTGGTTATTTTCTGTCATTGACTCCTTTTGGGTGAATTTGCTTCTTTTTGTTTTAGAGCTTTCAAATGTGCTGTCAAATTGCTGGTATATGCTCTCTCCAGTTTCTTTTTGAAGGCACTGAGAGTTATGAGTTTTCCTCTTAGGACTGCTTTCATTGTGTCCAATAAGTTTGGGTAGGTGGTAGTTTCATTACCATTAAACTCTAAAAAGTCTTCAATTTCTTTCTTTCTTTATTCCTTTCTTGACCAAGTTATCATTGAGTAGAGTGTTGTTAAGCTTCCATGTGTATGTGGGATTTCTATTGTTTATGATATTATTGAAGAGCAATCTTAGTCCATGATGATCTGATAGGAGGCAAGGAATTAATTTAATCTTCTTGTATTTGTTGAGGTCTGTTTTGTGACTGATTATATAGTCAGGTTTGGAGAAGGTACCATGAGGTGCTGAGAAGAAGGTATGTCCTTTTGTCTTAGGAAAAAATATTCTTTAGATATCTGTTAAATCCATTTGTTTCGTAACTTCTGTTAGCCACTGTGTCTTTGTTTAGTTTCTGTTTTCATGATCTGTCCATTGCAGAGAGCAGGGTGTTGAAGTCTCCCAATATTATTGTGTGTGGTGCAATGTGTGCTTTGAGCTTTAGTAAAGTTTCTTTTATGAATGTAGATGCCCCTAAATTTGGAGCATAGAGATTTAGAATTGAGAGTTCATCTTGGTAGATCTTACCTTTGATGAGTATGAAGTGTCCCTCCTTATCACTTTGATCACTTTAGATTGAAAGTTGATTTTATTCCACATTAGAATGGGTACTCCAGCTTGTTTCTTTGGACAATTTGCTTGGAAAATTATTTTCCAACCTTCTATTTTGAGGTAGCATCTGTCCTTGTCTCTGAAGTGGGTTTCCTGTATGCAACAAAATGTTGGTTCCTGTTTATGTACCCAGTCTGATAGTCTATGTCTTTTTATTGGGAGAATTGAGTCCATTGTTATTAATAGACATTACGGAAAAGTAATTGTTGCTTCCTGTTATTTTTGTTGTTAGTGTTGGGATTCTGTTCACATGGCTATCTTTTTTTAGATTTGTTGGAAGATTACTTTCTTGCTTTTTCTAGGATGTAGTTATAGTTTTCCATTTATTATTCTTCAAAGGGCTGGATTTGTGGAAAGATGGTATGTAAATTTAGTTTTGCCGTGGAATGCCTTGGTTATTCCACCTATAGTAATTGAGAGTTTTGCTGGGTATAGTAACCTAGGGTGGCATTTGTGTTCTCTTAGAGTCTGTGTGACATCAACCCAGGATCTTCTGGCTCTCATAGTCTCTGGCAAGAAGTTTAATGTAATTCTGATAGATCTGCTTTTATATGTTACTTGATCTTTTTCCCTCACTGCTTTTAATATTCTTTGTTTTGTGCATTTGGTGTTTTGATTTTTATGTGACAGGAGGTATTTCTTTTCTGGTCCAAACTATTTGGAGTATTGTAGGCTTCTTGTATGTTCATGGGCATCTCTTTTTTTTAGGTTCAGAATCTTTTCTTCTATAATTTTGTTGAAGATATTTACTGTCCCTTTAATTTGGATGTCTTCATTCTCTTCTATACCTATTATCCATAGGTTTGGTCTTCTCAATGTGTCCTGGATTTCCTGGATGTTTTCGGTTAGGAGCTTTTTGCATTTTGTATTTTCTTTGACTGTTCTGTCATTGTTTTCTATGGTGTCTCCCGCCCCTAAGATTCTCTCTTCTATCTCTTATATTCTTTTGCTGATGCTTGCATCTATGCCTCCTGATTTCTTTCCTAGGTTTTCTAACTTCAGAGTTTGTCCTCTTTTGTGATTTCTTTATTGTTTCTATTTCCACTTTTAGATCCTGGATGGTTTTGTTCATTTACTCTGCCTGTTTGATTGTGTTTCCTGTAATTCTTTAAACGATTTTTTGTGTTGCCTCTTTAAGGGCTTATACCTGTTTTCCTGTGTTCTCCTGTATTTCTTTAGTGGAGTTATTTATATCCTTATTAAATTCCCCTATCACTATCATGAGATATGATTTTATGAAAATCTTGCTTTTCCAGTGTGTTGGGGTATCCAGGACTTGCTGTGGTGGGAGTACTGGGTTCTGAGAATGCCAAGTAGTCTTTGTTTCTGTTGGTAACATTCTTGTGCTTGCCTTTAACCATCTGTTAATCTCTGCTGTCTGTGACTGGAGCTTGTTCCTCCTGTGGGTCTGTAAGCCTGTGTCAGCACTCCTGGGAGACCTGCTCTCCCCTGGTAAGACCAGTGCACACATGGCTGTGGATCAATCATCTCCCCTGTGTGCAGATGGATGAATTTAGGACCCTGTCCCAGTTGCTCTGCATTTCTGAGGCCTTTGCCTCCTGGCTGGTCCTGCCTTAGAAAGTCACAGGAGAGAAAATGGTTTTATTGCCTGGGTCCCAGGGTCAGAACAATCTCTGGAGACCTGCTCTCCTATGGCAGGAAAGGTGCACAGAGGGCTGTGGAACAGGTACACCTCCTGGCTGTAGATGGTGGTAGAAAGGACCTTATCTCAGTTGCTCTGCTGTTTCTGTCCACAAATTTCTTAATGTCTGTATGTTACTGGTGTACAATGAATATAACACTTTTGGATAACTATACAATTAAAGTTTATTCTTAGCATCAATTTTTATTGTGAAAATACTAAAAGCTTTAACGTAAAGTTTCATTGCCAAATTACTGTGAACAAAAGTTTTTAGAGTGTTTGCTAATACATTGTTTTCCATGGAAATTGAAAATGTTCATCAAACTCCGTTCAAACTATGTTAGGCACAAATGTTAAAAGTATAATTTGAACTGATATTCTTTATACACATCAAATTGTAACTTATGAATTTATGATATGAGAATAAAAATTTATTCTTATATAAATATGTATATATTAATACAAGTTATAATCTGAGTCTCTCAAATATTACACATAGTTTACTGAAACATTGACTACAGTTTTTCTACTATAAAACTTCTGGAAATTTATTTTCTCTACTTTGTTATTCAATAGTCAGTAGCTAAAACACTAGTTGTCCCACATACTCAATAAATATTGATTTTTGAATAAATAGATGAATGTATTTGTTAGAAGGATGCTTTGTAAACAACCTATTTCCTCCCCTCATCTTCCTATGATGCTAGAGTTATGGACAGAAGACTTGTAAAACCAACTATTTGCTTTTAGTTGGTTTTTAAAGTCATTAGGTTTGTAGGTCACACAGCTGTGTTGTATGCCTGTATTGTTGTTGATGATAACATCTCAGACTTTAGCCAACAAATTTGTGAAAACTGCTCTGTAAAACTTGCACATCACTATCTTCTCTGAAGGCAGTTGACTTTCAGATATCTTTCCTGTGCTGTATGGGAAGCCTTTTTTCTATATTGCCATTATCTTCTCAGAAAAAAATACTCTTTCACGGTCTTTATTTTGTAGAGGAAAAGCACATTTTATATCTTCACAATTAACTTAAGAAACAACTATTCTTGGAAAATAAAGTAAAAATTAGTAAAAGAATCTAAAATAAACTTTGATCTCTAAGACTTTGTATCCATTTATTTATTTTTTTAGATTTATAGAATTCAAAACACTTAAAGATTTACAGGTATCAGAAGTTCCTGTCCCAGAAATGTACCTGAAATAACCAGTCTGGATCCACCTATGTGTTAACTCAAGCCTTGTGTCTATAACGCATAAGACCTGGCCTTTGCTTTGATTGCTTATGTCTTCATTAATTTCCTGGCTTTAACAATCCCTTTTCTCCTTTCCCTAACAACTGGTACTCTGGTCAATTGTCCTTTTCAAGCTCAAGCACTGAACTTGAGGTCATAGTTGTACCCGGTCTGGCTGATGAAGGTCAAAAGTATGAATGTCTCCAAGTGAATTTAGGACTAATGACAATGCATTCAGATGAATTATTTTTTCTTTTTTCTTTTTTAGTTCATTTCTTGTTCTTGTCCAGTAGGTAGACATTTTAGTAAAGAACTGATTTGAGATAATTATTTTTAGATTAATGTTGTTAATATCTTTAATATAGCTATTTAGAACATATATTTCTGACAGTTTCAGCAGTAACATTAAAAGCAAGACATTCCAAATCTCAGGCACTCTTGAACTGGTAGTGTCTCTTGATTGTCTGTCTGACAATTCTAAAGTTAATGATCCTTCATCTATCAGGTCCCAAGACAGAGAAGAGGTTTTCCAAACATCCAGAACTATTGCTGTCCAGAGTGCTGAACCTGAAGCTTAGGAATTTGGTGTTAAGACTCCTGGTTAGGCAGGCAGATTTCTGAGTTTGAGGCCAGCCTGGTCTATAGAGTGAGTTCCAGGACAGCCAGGGCTACACAGAGAAACCCTGTCTTGAAAAACCAAAAAAGAAAAAAAAGACTCCTGGTTAGTGCCAGGTCATCAAGCATGTCAACAGCAGAATAACTGTTGTTACTGAAATCTATCATCCATCCCTCTATCAAAAACTTACACTGGGGTAGTTAGCAAAATTTGTCTCTGTAGGCCAGAGTTATCTGTCCTTTTGAAAGAAGCTATGTGAGCTTTGGGGCTCTGAAATGATTTTTTTTTAAAACATGAAACATTTATGTGGAAATGGGAATTGAATGGGACTTTGGAGCCATGGGACTTCATATTGACATTATGGTAGTGTTTTTGATTAACAGAAGAATTGTATGGTAAGAAATATGCTCCTGTCATGTGATTTTTCTTCCTTCACAGTTCCAACTTAATGATGCAGTACTCTCTCCTTGCTATAGGACTGGCATCCTTTGATCTGAATAGGACAGTGCACCAAATGCTAAAATATTTTTCCTTCCTCTTGATAGTAACCATGGATCATAATAATTCTATATTATGTAACAACTTTTATCTTAAAGTTGCAGTGTGTTTGTAGATCATTCAACTTAGGTAAAACTGGCAAACCTGATGGTTTGATTATAAGAAGAACTTAGCTTAGGTTATAGCAAAAAAGGAGCTGGATATATGATTCCCTCTGAATATATTAATAAGATAGAAAAATGAATTGTGAGAAGAGAATCAAAGAAAATCAGAGTGACAAAAATAATTTATTATTTATAATAATTTCTTGGGACATGTTGAAAGTCTAGGCTGAAACATAAACCTACAGTAATTGGAGAAGGGGTTAAATGTTAAAAATGCTTTCTCATTTGAATCTACAGAATAATTTAATAGTTAATTTTCAAAATTGTCATAAGAATATAAAGCTACAAACATGCATAATGATATTTGACCAATTGTAAATAGCAAATAAACATGTAAATAATTATTTTATGTATATATATATATATATGTATATATATATGGTTTACTTATGACCATAGTTTCAAGAGGTAAGCAAAACCTAAATTTAAGAAGAAAATAGGTATTTAATTGTGTACATATTCATATTTATAAGATAAAACAAGATATATAACTATAACTATAGCTGATTAATAGCTGCTTATCAATTTATCAACACACACACACACACACATACACACACACACACACACACACACACACACACACATATATATATATATATATATACTCACTTGTTTAGTTCATGAAAAAACAGAAATACTTTATGAAATGGTTGTGATTGTCATTTTGATTGGATTAAAAGTGGAGGTTGGGGCTGGTAAGATGGCTCAGTGGGGAAGAGCACCGACTGCTTTTCGGAAGGTCATGAGTTCAAATCCCAGCAACCACATGGTGGCTCACGACCATCCGTAATGAGATCTGACGCCCTCTTCTGGTGTATCTGAAGACAGCTACAGTGTACTTACATATAATAAATAAATACATTTGAAAATAAAAGTGGTGGTAACTAAAGAGATGGCTCAACACTTAAGAGCACCTGCTGCCCTTGCAGAGGACTTAGGTTCAGTGAACAGCACTCAGGTGCTAACTAGCACATGTATTTCCAATTCCATAGGATCCATTAAACTCTTCTGATCACTATTGGCTCTGCAAACACATGTTGCTCATGCTAGCAATCAAGAAAAATATATACAACATAAAAATAAATCTTAAAAATGCCTGAGGTATTATGGAACCACAGATTTAAGTGTGTTTATGAGGGCATTATCTGAGACACTTAGATCATGAGGTCTCTCAATTGATGAACAGATTAACTTTTTGAAGTCTTCATAATATGTCCATCAAGTAGTGAAGTATAACCTCTTCCAGATACTCTTGTCTCTATGATGTTCTTCCCAAGTGCTAGGGACCAACTGATGAGACACTGAGCCCCCTGAAGCAATCAACTAAGATAAATACCTTCTCACTTTTAAGGGTACTGTCACAACACAAAGAGAACAAACTAATATATTTGATCTTAAGAAAAAAATAGAAGGATCCATATGATATTATTTGCAAGTTGAATCTTAAACTATGCCTAAAATAATATATAATGTGTAGATGAATGCTTTGAGAAAACATAAATGTCTTGTAAGAATAATTACTATCTATATTCCTACTGTGAGATGCATAAAAGTCACTACATGTATGACCAAAAGCAAAAGAATGTGATTCTCATATCTAGAGGAAACTGGCTGGAAGATCATTGTGAGGCATATTCTATCTAGAAACTGAACAGCTGAGAAGCTGAAAATACTAAACTGCCCTAGTCAATGATTTCTGACTTTATGTGTAGGAGCAGTTAGAGCATTGTAAATTTCATTTTCTAACAGAAGAAAGCCCCCAAAATATCTTCAAACTGTTTCCCTCTCTAAAAGTCTTGTCCCTTGATGACTATTTGCAGCTCCTCCAAAATGGTGAAGTGATAGTGTAAGTCAAAAATGACAACCCAAAACATCATGCAATTGCATGAAGATTAATTTGATACTCTTTTCCCCTTTTGGAGTTTACATTCAGTTGAATGTTGGGGAGTAGTCTATATGCTTAGCAATAAAATATTCTGCGATGAGAATTGGCAAACACATGTTGGATGGAATGAGAGTACAGGAAAATGAGCACAGTTTTATTAGTACATGTGTTTCTTTAATAGAGCAACCAGAAGAGATAGAAAATTACTTTTCATAATAAAACAAAATTAGTTTCCTATAATTAACACATCAATTTCGGCTTTTATGGTCTTGTCACTGAACATCTAGGTCTTTGAAATTCAATTCAGATAATACAGTGTTAAAATGGTGGGTTAAGTACCTATCACCTGAACTCTTTAAAGGAAAGAACTGCTTAAATTTTTCTCCTACCATATGTAAAAGAAAATTTTCTAGAGGATTTGTGTAGCATATTAATAGGATATTTTTCTTCATGTATGCAGTTCTATTCTAGCCTTACAATATTAATAAAGAGACAAAACAAAAATATTCTGAAGACATAAATTGAGCTTAAAGGTCAAATGTGAAATGGTATTCCATTAATTTTTCTTATCAAATGCAATATTGAAAGCTTTATTTTGGAGACACAAAGATTTCATAAATAAAACACTTAGTTAATTAAATTCTCCCCATAACTTACAGCAGAAATAATGAAGAAGAAAAATTAATAACAAATCTGTTTAACTTTCTTTCAAAGTGGTTTAGCTAAAATTCTAACACTGGATGGTTGGATGATTAAGGCTTCTGAACACTGTTTTTCCAGGCTGAAGATAAGCTCTGGCTTTTTTGTGTTTTCCAGTCCCCTTGGATAAGTAGGAATACTCCTGAAGTTAAACATACTGCTTGTACACTTGAAGCTGATGAGAATAACTCCGTCCTAACTAGGCAACTCTTTACTGCAAGGTGATTGTAGAAATAATACATATAGAAAATAAAGTTAAATTTATGCAACATAAAGTGTTGAGAACAATGCTATGATGTTAGTATTTCATGTCTAACACTGGTAGCCTATACTCTAATAAATCAAAATGTACTGCCATTAACCTGCATAAAGGCTCTTTGAGCTAAAGAGTTTTACTAAGAAAAGGAATGGTATGCAAGCAGCTTTTTGAACACATATAGGCTCATAACATTATGGATTCTATTAGTGGTTATATGTGGCTATCTCTCTGGAAGCATATTGGAAGAACAGAAGAGAAAGCTGGGTAGGGTGCCAAATAGTCAGGGATCAGCATGAATTCATTTCATTGGCAAACCCTTAGATCTTCCCTTTGAACTTGCTTCTGGGTTGCCCTCAAAAGTTTCCAGAGCACAGTTCAAATTCTGTCACTTATTATTGTAAAGAAATAGAAAGGTGATGTATCTTATATTTGAATCTTAGACAACCATATCTTCCTAAAGATGACTGCCTGTGTTTTCTGCTTACAGAGAAATGAGCACAAAGGAAAAGGCAGGATGTAGGGATCATACACCACTGATTACTGTCTTTGCAGTCTTTTCTCTTTCCTCAATTCTCTGTGACTTAAACATTCTTTGTCTTTAGGCTCCACACTTTTAGGTAATGAACTAGAGAAATGTTTGCAATGACTATTTTCAACAGTCCTTCATTTTGCTTCTGACTTCTTTTTCTTTTGTAGTTCTATGATTAAGCACAATTTTAGAAAGGCTATAGGTGTAGTGGTGTGTGACTTGGTGTGATGAAAATAATAAGAGTATTTGGAATCTAGGAAAGAATAGTAATTGGGTTCAGCATTGAAAATCACACCACCAGTCAACATAGAAACCTTGTCCTAGAAATGGATCCGTGGGTAAAACTTCATGTTATCACAATGTGACTACCAGGGTTGGATGCCTTGTTTTCCCACATTAGAAAGAGAGAAAAGACTTCAAAATGTTGTCCTCTGACCTCATGTACATGATGTCATGAACACACCTCCTTAGGCATGCACATGCATATGCAGTGTGTGTGCACGTACACTGAAATGTAAATTCTCCCTAACACTCACTCAGATACACACACACACACACACACACACACACATACTCACACACACACACACACACTCACACACACACTCACACACACAAACCCAAACAAAATATCAATAAATAAAAATTTAAAAATATGTAAAGTGTGGAAAAATAAGCCAGTTATCTCCAAAGACTGTGATTTTAGTCTAGTCTAGGCAAATATATACAGGGAGACTGATTACATTTAAGTTAGTGAAACAGATCATTCTCTCTCAGAAAGTTCGTGTGGTAAACAAATTCTTGCCTTTGTGAGCAAGTGCATTGTCCACAGCTATGGCAGAGGGGATGATAAGCAAACCCAGGCTCCCCAAAGAGCCTAATCACATAACTAACTTAATACAACTTCTGCAGCTGCCAGGAAAAGTGTTTGAAAATCCTGCCAGTGAATCAGACCCTGCTGCTAAGAGAAGAATCTTTCAAAAGCTGGCATCAGGGCCCATGATTGCAATTCAGCACGAGCTGCCAGGACTTGAAGCTTTATCTTTGATGATCATGTGCTGGGCCCATTACCAGACTGACTGGGCTGTGATAACTGTGGTCTTGATTGAGGATGAGCACATGTCTTGTGATTTCACTTCAGAATAGATTCGTTCAGATAGTCTTTGTATTTATTTACCGTTCCACATTAACTTCGTTAGTTTTACATCTGTATATGAATTGAGTAAGATTTTTTTTTCTTAGAAGGACAAAACTGTTGGTTTTGTTGTTGTTATAAAGTTGTGACTAGTAAACTCCCCAAAGTAGTGAATTTCATATCCTCTCTTTGGAAAGACATTTCAAAGAAAGATCATTTTATCAATGATGGATCCACATATTTTTTTTTATCCTGGAATTTCTTTAATATCTCCTCCTGCTTCTAGTACAGAACTCCTAGTTATGTTCTATGGTTGACCATGCCTCTCGTCGAGAAGGAATGGCAGCAATGGAAGCACCATGTTGCTATTTTATGCTGTTGTTCTAACTTTCCTAACCTGACTCCCGAAACTTCCTTTTCTACACCTTTTCCACTTACACTGGTTAAGCTAGGAGAGACCCCCTGGCTGCAACTCGATCTGTTCTTTTCAGCACGCATTACTGCCACTCTACCTTCCTTTCACCTCTTCTTTAATCTTTCTTGGCATGGAGCATCCTTCCACCTTCATGTAATCCACCAGAAATTTCCATGCCCTTAGATCTTTGCCAGGCATTTCTGCAACTCTCCTCTTCCCCAGCCCTAACCACCTAGTCTTCCTCAGCATTCTTCTCCTAGGTCTCTTCTGCCTTCAGCTACTTTTCTTCCTCCTCACTGTCACTCTGTAGTTTTAATCCATTGCATTGAAACAGTTATGCCATGATATTAGTTATTTTGGGATTAGTCTCACTAGCTTAAGGCTCTTATGACAGTTTTTATGCAAGTGTACACAATTCAATATAATACAAGCATAACCAAATTAACAATACACCATCTGAACACTGACATTTCCCCAAATCCTCAGATTTTGTAATTGAGCGTATTTATTGGGCACAGAACTATGCAATCACAATGAACTTATTTCAGGATTACTAATTGCCAAGGATATTTTATCAACTAATACCTGAATATATGGAAATAAAGCAATCTAAATTCTTAATATTATTACTTTGCATTTATTTATTGGTTTAAAGTTTTTTTTAAGAGTGGTACTTGAAATTTGAATTCATATTTAAAGGAGAAATTGGAGTGCATATGTAGCTATTCACACTTTTAATTTAAATTCTTTTATATGGGCCTCTGCTGCTAGTCAACTAATACCCTGAACACTTAGAGATAAAGCAAAGCCCAGCAGCACATGTGCTCCATCTATTTTAATATCCAACCAAAGTTTCCATTTTAATGGAACCTGGCAAGAGAAACTGAGTAACATATACAACATTGAAGTACTTCTGGCTTCTAATTCAGAAACTGAATGAGTGATCAAAAACATATAAATGATGAAAATTAATAGCAAAAGGATAACATAAGAGTTAAACTAAACGTTTTGAAATATGAAAATAATAAATTAGAAGAGAATTTAACAATTGCAATTGGTGCATACTCAGGTTTATAAAAATCAAATCAAATGAGAGGTCAGGGAAAACACCTTTGAAATAAAACAGATTGAACCTGTCAGAATACAGAGACAAATTCAAAAGGTAAAAGCTTAATTATAAAATATCAATTTTGTATATCCTTGTATTTATCTTGTTAGGTATGTAGTTTGCAAATGTTATCTCCCATTGTAAGCTGCATACTCACTTAAGTTACTGTTTCTTTTGTTGTACAAAAGCCTTTTAATTTTGTTATGTCAAATTTGTTAATTGTTCTCTTTTTTCCTGAGTAACCAGGATCCTTAGGAATGCCTATATCTGGTAGTATATATCCATGCTTTTTCTTTATCAAGTTCAGACATTTAGGTCTTATGTTGAGATCTTTGATCTGTTTTGAGTTGACTTATGCCAAGCAAGAGATTAAATCTAGTTTCTTTCATATATATATACATATATATGAAAGAATATATATATGTATATACATATATATGAAAGAATATATATATGTATATACATATATATATATATATATATATTCCAATATTTTTGAAGATACTGTGCTTTCTCTAGTGTGCATTTTGGCCTCTGTCAAAACCATATGGCTATATCTGCATAGAGTTACTTTTCGGTTTTGTATTTATTCCCCTGAAATAGAGCCATTGGATAAAGGCACCAAATATGTTAATCTAATTTTCATCTCCAGGATCAACATGGTGGAAGGAGAGAAATGACTTCTACAAAATTGTCTTCTGACACTCAAATGTGCGGAATGGCACATATGCTACATGTAAGAGCATGAATATAAACATACATTATAACACAATACACACGTACACACACAATAAATGTATTTAGAATGTATAAAATTTTGTTCTATTGATTGTCATGCATGTTTTATGCTAGTTGTGCCATTTTTATTACTATTACTCTGTAATATAATTTGAGATCAGGAATGTGCTGCAGATAGCTCTGGGGCTATTTGTAATTTGATGCTAATTCCCTTCTCTGGTGATAGGTTTTGAACAAAGAAAGAGTCAGCACTCAGGTAATTTCATGTAAACCTTCTTCCCACCTTAATTTGTAAAATAAAGGCTAGAGCTAGTGATTGGGCAGTGAAAGGAAGGTGGAGCTGAAAGTTGTTAAAAAGAAGGAAGAGTGGGAGAGACAGGGAACAGAGGATGAGGTGGAAGAAAAGTGGAGCAGAAGCACATGGCCTGGAGAAACCTAAAGTTATAAGAAGTCTCAGATGGGGAAGATGATAGTGTAGTGGTAGATCTGCCCAGTCTAGGTGTGCAGGTTGTATTCATATTAATTGGGTGGTATTTTCATTGCTGGGGCATATTTGGGTTGGAGATTTATTGAAAAAAAGGTATGTATAGTAATAATACCAGTACTGTTTTCTGGGATTTGTTTTTGTTTATCGGGGTCTTTCCTGCTGTCATATGAATCTTTATTATATTTCCTATTTGAGAATGTCATGGAGGTTTTGTTAGCATGGCATTAAGACCCTAGATTGTTTTTGGTTGAGTAGACAATATTAACAATATTAATTCATCCAGTCCATGATCATGAGTGTTTTTTCTTTCATCTTTGAGTGCCTTTCTTGATTTCTTCTTTCAGATTTTTTTTTCTTGTAAAGGACAACTTTTAATTGGTCTGGCTTATAGGTTCAATGGTTCAGACCATCATCATCATCGAGGTGAGATCAGGACAGATTCTAGGCAGGCATGGTCCAGGCAGAGCTGAGAGTTCTACATCTTCATTTGAAGGATGCTAGTGGACGACTGACTTCCAGGCAGCTAGAATGAGGATCTTAAGCCCATGCCCACAGTGACACACATACTCCATCCAACAAAGACACACCTCTTAGTAGTGCCACTCCCTGGGCCAAGTATATACAAACTATCACATTTCACTCCAGTTTTGGGGGGGCCATACCTAGCCATAGCATAATAAAAAATACATTTAGTCCAACTTCAGAAGTCCCCAGAGTCTACAGCAGTTTCAATGTTGTTAAAAGTCTAAAGTTGAAGGTCTCTTCTGAGATTCATCTAATTACTTAACTGTAATCCCCAAAGCAAGGCAGGAAACCAGCTGGGTACATTCCAAACTCTGCACCTCCATGTCTGAATATCAAATTGGTCTTCAGGTCTCCAACTTTTTTGTTTGTTTGTTTGTTTGTTTTTGTTTTTCAAGACAGGGTTTCTCTGTATAGCCCTGGCTGTCCTGGAACTCACTCTGTAGACCAGGCTGAACTCGAACTCAGAAATCCGACTGCCTCTGCCTCCCAAGTGCTAGGATTAAAGGCATGCACCAACACTGCCCAGCTCCAACTCCTTTTTCATCTTTGTTGATTGCAACAAACTTCTTTCCCCTGGGTTGGTTCCACCCTCTCTTAGCAGCTTTAGTCAGCAGATAGCCACGGCTCTGGCATCTCAAAAATCTTAGGGTCTCCAAGGCAACTTCAATGTTTCATCTTTAGCTTCTTGTTTCAGTGTCTGGGATCCACACATGATCTTTAAGGCTCCTCCACAGGGCTGGGTTCACTTCTCCAGCTCTGCCCTCTGTAGCACTCTAAGCTCAGATTGATCCACTCCCCTGCCGCTGCTGTTTTTGGTGATCATCCTATCATACTAACATCTCGGATACACTGGGCTCTTCTGCAGAAACTACTCTTCACAAAGGGAAGCCTCTCATAGGCTCTCTTCAGGGTGTCAAGCCTCAAATCCTTTGCATGACCCCTTCAGTCCTGGGCCATCAACTACAACTGAGGCTGTACCTTCACCAATAGCCTTTCACAGTGCCAAGACTAAACTGCTTCTCATGACCCTTTCATGTCTTCAAAATTAGTACCATCTGGGTGACTTTTACACATTACCAAGTACAGTTTCAGCATGAGGTGCAATCTTGGCTATCTCTGGAACACAGCTTCTTTGTGCTCACAGAAAGCACTTCCCAGAAGATTTCACCACAGTGATGGTCTCTTCTTAACCACCGCTAATGTCTTAGCTCCAGCTAACCAGCATCAATTGTCCCAGTAGTCCCTTCTAAGTTTTCATTCTAAAGCCAGAGCTACACAGCTGCCAAGTTCTGCTGCTTGCAGGACCTCAAACATGACCCCCTTGTTCTATTAAACTCCTTTTTTCAGAATTTTAAGGTTTCATTGTCTGTGCCTTGAATTGTATGGGTTATGGTTATTCCAACATATTTTGAGGCTATTGTGAATGGAACTAGTTCTGAGATTTCTTCATCAGTACATTTGTTCTAGAAAGGTTACTAATTATCACATGTTAACTTTATATTCTGGCCCTTTGCAGAAAGTGTTTTTAAGGTCTAAGAGTTTTCTGGTGAAGTTCCTTGATCTATTAGTTATAGGATCATGTAATCAAAACTCAAACCAACAAACAACAAGAACAATAATAAAATAAACCCAAAATATTCCTATTAAAATATAAATGGGCTCTGTAATTTAAAAAAGCATTCAAAGAAGAATGTGTCCAATGTCCCTATTTTTCAGAGAGGTAAAAATAAAAGTATTTTAAGGTTCTTTTTTTGTCACACAATTAAGGAGTTTTTATAAAAACAGAGAAATAAACCAAACACACACATACACATATCCTTTCCAAGAAGTCCATAGCTTATGATAGAGGGGATTGCACACAATTGCATATATGTGTTCATTACTTGCTATTGTGTTCATTACACAATAGCTAGAAAGTAGAATCAGCCCCAGTGTACATCAGTTATTGAGTGAATATAAACATTGTACATTTACACACTGGAGACTTGCATTCATTGCCAGTTTAATTTTATATTCTGTTAGCTACATTTCCAAGCTGTCAAGTACGATGCACCCACTGCAACAAGAGGAGTGGCATGTCTCTTATGGGGGTAACCAGTTGAATCATTCCCTATTATATTTGAGGATGTTGTTGTTGTTTGGTTTGGGGTCTGTTGTTGTTATTGTTGTTTTGTTTATTTGTTTGTTTTTCCCAAGAGGGAACTCATGCATGGTATTGTGATGGTCAAAATGCTATGGCTGGGGATGTCAAATAGACACAAGAATCTGTTTTTCAGGGGGTGGGGCACTTGCTATTTTTGATCCGATCATTTGAAATGGTAATAGATTGTCTTCTCAATATTTGTGTTTATATACATAGATACATGCTATTCTCAGCATTGATCACAGACGCTTCTCCTTATAGTGAAGGGGTGAATGCAGAGCCCCATAACTGCTTAAGGTACTGATCGTATGACTGTTTGAGTGCTAGGTCCAAGAAGACATATGTACCACAACACCTAAGGCTCACAGAACACTGAAAAAGAAGGGACAGGAAGAATGTAGGAGCTAGATGACCAGTATAAGGGCTTTGGAATGTTGTCTTCTGGGTACGATTAAACCATTGTAATAATGAACTAACAGTATCTGTAGTTGCCTCTACTGAGCCTCCATAAGACAGGACCTGTTAACAGTCAACCATGAAATGAGACATGGCTCATAGTGGCCTACCTCTCCCTGGGGAGCTATTGGCTATTGACAAATGTTAAGGGGTGGCAGATCATGTCCCCAACCTCTACTTTCATTTTGCATGTGTTCTATTATCTTTCCCTCTTTTGCCTTCTTCCTCCCTCATGACCTCTCTTTACATTCTTGTTGTCTACATACAGCCCAAAGATAAATAAAAGTTAAGATCAAAAATAAGCCATGATCTACATAAGAGACAAAAACTCAAATGTATTTATTTCTGGCTCTCACTTACCTAAGTCTATATATTATTTTTCAAATTTGCTCAATTTTTTTCCTAAAACTTTTACCATTTCATTGTTTCTTAGTGATGAATAGAACTCCAAAAATGTTCAGTTCTTTATAGCTTCCTCCTCCAACAAGGCTACACCTTCTAATATTGCCACTTCACATGGACCATGCATATTCAAAACACTACCCATCTTTTCTGTGGGCAGGCATTTAGCCTGCATGAGTATTAACCAACTCTCTGATTAGTGAATCCTAGCAGTTGATTCCTTTGGGACAGCAGTTGCCTGTGTTTACAGGGCATAGAGATGCTAAGAGCTTTGCTAACCACGAATGTTTTTTTTTTTCCTACTCAAATCCTTCTTCTGTAGAGATACATGCTAATAACCTGGAAAATGACAATCTTTTCTTTATATTTACTATGCTCAAGGGCAGACTTGCGCTTACTTTTTCTTGCCCTATGTAAATGAGTCTGCCATTTTTATGGGCAGAATTGTAGATCTTCATGCTTACTACAAAAACCATTTTCCAGGCACCTTAATTATCATTTAGTTCCTGGTAACAGAATCCAGCATTTACTTGCTTGGTGAAACACACATGCAAATTCTTTCCTACTCTGTACAGCTTTGAATTTATCATCCCTTTAAACCTCATCCAGACCAACTCTGGGTAGATGCAGCCAATTAAACCTTTAAGTAAGAGTAATGGCTTGGATGGAATGCCAACTATATGCCAGAGAATCAAGAGAATATGGCACAGGTGCAGCATTTTCAGTCCATAAAAAATCCCTATGAAAGATGTATTGTAGGTTTCTGTTTTGGATGGTGCATTGCTAATACATATTGAAGGTTTACAGTCAACAAGGCACAATTTCATGTAAAACATATAAATTAAATTATTTAAGCTATGCAAACACTTCTGAAGTAGGTACAGCATATGTTAATTTAGGTCTTTTCAGAAAAAATGTATGGATAAGATTAAAATAATGCAGAGGTTGTGATAAAAATACTATGTACTCAGATAAGGGTTTGGCAATATTGTTCATCTTGAGTGCTAAAGTAATAAGAGAAAACATAATGGCAGAGCCAGGAATGATCCAGAGCAACCCTATGAGCTGAGCCATAGTAAAAGGACCAACTTGCAGAAAAGGTTTAGATATTACAAAACTAGGGAGGACAAAGAAATTTGAACATTTCTCTTTATCACAGAACTTTACAAGTGAGTTGAATATAACATTCTTCCATATATCCCATTGGTCAAAACTTTAGTTCTGTTTGTAGTTATGGTTTCAAAAGATGCGGAAATTGAATCCCTAAATTATGGATGGTCATATACTTAAGCAAGATTTGAGGACATGGAACACAAAAGGACAAAGGAGTTTTTTGAAATGCTATTTTTATTAGTCAGTTCCTGGTTCTCAGCAAATATAAAAGGAATGTCACTTAAAGATAAGGATTGTTTAGTTTTACTCATGGATTTAAAGATTTAAAGGTTGCAGTGGCCAACATCGATGTAGTCAAGTACATCAGATCAAGAAGCAGAGGGAGACAGCCAGCCAGAGAGAGCGAGGGAGAGAGGGAAGGAGATAGGAGGTGTGGAGAGAGAGAGAGAGAGAGAGAGAGAGAGAGAGAGAGAGAGAGAGAGAGAGACAGAGACAGAGACAGAGAGAGAGACAGAGAGAGAGACAGAGAGTGACACAGAGAGAGACAAAGACAGAGAGACATGGAGTGACAGAGACCCAGAGAGAGACAGAGACAGAGAGACACAGAGAGACACAGAGAGACACAGAGACAGAAAAAGACACAGAGAGAGGCTTTTATTTCATCAGTGTCTTCCAACCATGGGACCATAGCATACAAGTACAGGGTAGGTTTTCTATACTTCTCCAATGAAACACTTGCATAGTGAAATACGCAGCATACTAAATTGACCTGCTACGCACCTCTCAACTCAATTTGATTGACTATCAAAATCAATAGTCACAGGACTCATTGAAGCAAACCAAATATAGGCTATGGAACAATTTGGTACTCATTATCTAAATCAATTCCTGAGGTTATAAAATCTTTTTGAATATGTTGTTCTTTGGAGAAAATAAATATTTTACTTTAAAATACACCTAATGAAAACTGTGAATCTAATGTTCTTTGAGAAAAAACAGCAGAAACTTTCTAAGATATAATCCTATCTACCAAACTATGCCAGCTAAACAAAGAACATCTTTAATACAGAGTTAATTGATATATTAACATTGTTACTATGCGTGCTGAGTGTGCTGTTTTGCACAAGTATACAGTACAAACAGTATGTTCACGGCTATTTTAGAAACTTGGCATTTCTGTCCTAATAGCAAGCCAAGGTTCATTTAACTATATTTTATGAAACTAATGGCAAAAAATTGAAACATAACCTTTAAAAAAAAATCAAACTTTTTAGCACAGTCCAATCCAAAGATCTGCTGATTTGAAACTTAAAGAAAGGTGGTAAGGAAAATATTATGCGTCTTTGCTTTCCCTAATTAGACTATTGTGTTTGTATTGAAGCAGAAAAGTATCATCTGCACAGTACTAACAAACATGAGTTGAATCTGAGCTGCGACCTGTCAAGAAGCATTCAACAGCGCTATGTGGCTTGACATACACACACTGCCAAGTGTATATGACTCTTGTTCAGTACCAAGGGTGCACTGAATGCATGGCGTATAACATAGGCAAGCCTCAGCAGCAACCACCAGGGATTCATTAAGAACTTGATTTTGAAATAATTATTAGTCATCTTCTTTCCAGAAAAATTTTGTTTTTGTAATATACTCTTTTCAAGTTTCCATTCAGTTATGCACCCAATACAGAGTTAAAGCCTAATACAGATAATATGCACCCAATACAGAGTTAAAGCACATGGTTGCTCTAGATAAAAGTTCCATCAGCTACACAACTTCAGGTCTCTCCTCTGCCAAACACAATAAATATAAATATTTTGAGATGGCACTCAGAGAGGCACACAAGCAACTTCCCTTTATTAAGAAACTTAGAGTAGAATAAGGAGATTAAAAAATCCCATAAGCTTATGTTATGGTGAAAATCAGTAGTCTTCCTGAGCTAAAAAGAGAACAAGTATATTTTCTTTTTAAGAAAGAAGAAAAAACTGCCGGCATTGAAGGTTCAGAAACTTGTTGCTTGTGCTTTTCTTCAACTCCACCCTGACTATGACAGTAGTTATTCTGTCTTTGTTCCAATTTCTTTCTCTATTCAAGGATAATGATGTCATCACTTTCTAACTCCTAATTGTTTAAAAATGTAGAATTGCTCCTATTCCATGCTAATTTTTAAATTGAAGTAATATCTTATTATTACTATACATTTGTTTGTAGAAGAAAGGCTTTCATGTCCATAAGGTATTCTAATATATTATTACTCCACACTGAACTGCTTTATTTTTTCTTATATTTATTCTATTTTCTTCTAAGCCTTCTAAAGGACAGGTGCCTAGAATTCAATGTAGGCAGTCCTTTTGTACCCGCTTTCCTTTGAAATATTGTTAATTACTCTGCCCAGAGGAGTTGAAGCCCTGAAGAATGAACTAGAAGGGCTTAAAATTATTAACATAAGTATGTGTATTTGTGATCCATTATGGGCACAGAAAAAAATCTTCAAATTTATGTTTAAAAGAATTTAATTTACCTTTACATGTTGTGAAGGGAACACATAATGTATTAATCTGACAAGAAAAATCAGTGGTTTTGTCTTTAAAATATTTCTTGAACACTGAAAGCAAATTTAGTATTTTATATAATTTTGAAGTTGCCCTCACTTCAACAAGAGTCATTCATCTTGTCATTTTGTAAATAACTTTCTCAAGAAATATATAGCACATAGTGATATAGTATAAAAGGATTTCAGACTTATATATTTCTAAGTCCCTTTGTAATCCCCTAAAAAGCATTATATATATATATGTATGTATATAATACATATATGCACATATACATACATGTACATACTTACATACATATATACATATATGTGTGTATGTATACACACATACATACATATATATATATATATATATATATATATATTAATGTTCCCTGGCTGTGCATAGATTTCTATATTTCTTAATCAATTTCTTATTTTTGGGTCATCAATTTAATTTTTTAGTGACTGGCTATACTTGGTCATCTTTGATTAGTCTTATTTCCATAAATATTTATCTCTAGTTTTTCAATTTTCCTCTTCATCTCTGTTGATACTCACCCTTAAATATTTATGGCATGTAGCTTGGGTTACATGTGCTCTTTTCATAGTTATTAGTGAAGGTTCCCATTTAATAAATCAGGTAGCTCTGTCATCAAAGTAATAATAATGAACAGTCTTGAATAAGAACTAAAGAATGAAAACTCAAAGGGAGTAGAAAAAGGTAGAGAGCCAGAATCAGACAAAGAGAACAATAAACAAGCAAAAAGCAATGTGGGGAAAGTTGAGTTTTACTACTTGTTTATTTATCTTTTTTAAGTCCCCCCACTCCCCACATCAAATGAAAGATGAACGAATGTTTCTCATTTCTAAAAAATAGCTAGATAATTGGAATCCCATAATGAGTCTGTCTGATAAATATATGACAGTGAATTAAACTTCATTTGAGAAAAAGCAATCTAACATTTTTATATTATGGTCACTATATATATTTTATTAATAATAAGACAAGTAAACCACCTGCTATTTTCTATTTTGTGTAACTTTCTTTAGATACTTGTAGAAAAAACATGAATTAAAATGAGCTTCTAAGTAGATGGATATTTTCTTGCAAGAAGAAAAATCAAAGACTAAAAATTTAAGTTCTATTCAAACCTTCTGAATACTATATAGTCACCTTAAGGGATAGTATATCAAATAACCTTCTTAGGCAAACAAAAGCCATTTAAAAAAAATAACTATCTTTTTTTTTTAAATCAAATTCCTTGATAGCTGTCAGATTTGCATTCTGTTGGTGTTGTTCAACAGCATGTAGCAGGCATTCCTGTGATCTGCTACAGTCCATGTGATCTGCTACAAAAATAAGCCACAGACTTTCTTATCATGAAATTCGGATCAGAAGGCAATATGCAAGTGGTTAAGTTAGAAACATTTTAACGGGCAATTGTCATGAAACTTGAGTTTTTAGTTGTGCTTATTAGAGATGAAAATAAGAAACAGTAACTTACTCTAAGTTCTCAAAAATATCTTCCTACATGGCTAGTATTTTTCAAAGAATAAAATAAACATACTAGATTAAAACCATTATGACCAACAGAATTTGAAAAGAAAATCATTCTTTGTCATGTGTGAAACCACATTGAGTTAAGCAATTGATTCACATATATTTAAGGAGTGATGTTTAGATTTAGAATACTTTTTAAGTTAAAATCAAACTTCTATATAGCAAGAGAAGTATGTTACAAATACTAGCTAAGGAAGAAACAGTGGCTTTCAGATCACCGGAGACGCTGACATTTTGGTAGGTGATTATTCCATGAGACCAGGTTCCTCAGAAATCTCAGTCTTGTGCTAAAAGTCTAGATGGTCCCTGGAGAGCCATCCATCCAAAAATCAGTGAATAATGGTAGCATCAACAACAGCAAGATTGTAGATATACTGCAGCAAGAAGCAAGGTTGACAACAAAAACAGAAGGTGTGCCTAAGACTGCTTTCAATTTGTCCCAGTGACAGAAGATGCTGCCTGTTATAGGGGAGGTGCTCAGGCTTCATCCATTCTTTCAGTAAGTACCCTTACAAACCTATTAGAAGTATGATTATTGGTGTGTTTATTAGTGAATAACTTAGAGTAACAACCGGAGCTGTTGTCCAGTTCAAGGTAGAATGGACCTATTAGAATCATTTAGGTTCCGGGTGCCAGACTTCGGAGTTTAGCACCAGTCTTTTTGCGTACCATGCTGGGGACTCTGTAGTGACAGCTAGAATATCTGTCATGTCAACGGAGCATATTTTGATCCTATACATATCCTCCATCTCTCCTCCTATGGCCTTCAGAAATGACTCAACTATATGAGCACTGGCGTAAGATATGGCAGAGGCTCCTATTTTATCTTCTCATTCACAGCACATGCTGAAAGACGCTTGCCGTTTAGAGTTCATATGAGACACGGCTCAGTATCTTTACAATGCCATGCTTTTGGTTTTAAATTGTTCTCCCTTTCACACTTTTGACAAGTGAGGCAGGGATTAATAACTTATTAAAATTTAGTATGTTTTACTTACACATGTAGAAGCAATGCCAACAAGGCAGTTTTCTTTTAACACAACCATTTTAACAGTCAACATGATCTTTCATGTAACTTATTTTTTTAAATGGGATATTTTCTTTATTTACATTCAAATGTTTTCTGCTTTCCAGGTCTCCTCTTCAAAAACCCCCTATCAAATCCCCCCTCTTCCTGCCTCTAAGAGGGTACTCCTCCACTCACCCACCCACTTACTCCTGTCTTCCCACCCTGGCATTTCCCTACACTGGGGCATCGAACACCATCAGGCCCAAGGACTGCTCCTTCTATTGATGTCCAACAAGGCCATCCTCTGCCACATATGTAGCCAGAACCATGGGTGCATCCATGTGTACTCTTTGGTTGTAGGTCCAGTCCCTGGGAGCTCTCGGAAGTCTGGCAAATTGACACTGTTTCTCACCCCCTGTGGGGCTTCTTCAGTCTGTTCTCTAACTATTCCATCTGGGACCCCGGGCTCAGGCCAATGGTTGGCTGTGAGCTTCCGTCTCTGTATTTGTCAGGCTCTGGAATAGCCTCTCAGGAGACAGCCATGTCAGGCTCCCGTCAGCAAGCACTTCCCGGCATCCACAATGGTGTCCAGGTTTGGTGACTGTATATGGGATAGATCCCCAGATGGGGCAATCTCTTTATGGCCTTTCCTTCAGTCTCTGCTCCACACTTTGTCCCTGTGTTTCCTTTAGACAGGAACAATTCTGGGTTAAATATTTGGAAATGTGTGGGTGTCACCATCACCCAACCTTGCCTAACCTCTGGATATAACCTCTACAGGTTCTTTCTCTTTTGTTGGGTATTTCAGCTAATATCCTCCCTGTTGGGTCCTGGAAGCCTCTTTCTGTCCTGGCATATAGAACTTGTTGGTGGCTACCGCCAGTTCCCCACCCCCTATTGCTATATACCACTGTTTAATTTCCTGATCCTCTGAATATCATCCTGATCTCCCATACCTGATACTGCTCCCCTTTTATCCCGTCCTCTTCCTTAATTCCTCCAAAGTCCCTCCCACCTTCTACCTCCTGTGAATATTTTGTTCCACCTTCTAAGAAGCACTGAAGCATCCACACTTTGGTCTTTCTCTTCTTGAGCTTCATATGGTCTGTGAGTAGTGTCATGGGAACTCTGAACTTCCGGACTAATATCCACTTACCAGTGAGTACATACTGTGTGTATTCTTTTGAGACTGAGTTACCTTACTCAGGATGATATTTTCAAGTTCCATCCTCTTGCCTGTGAATTTCATGAAGTCATTGTTTTTAATAGCTGAGTAGTATTCCATTGTGTACCAAATTTTCTGTATCCATTCCTCTATCTGGGTTATTTCTAGCTTCTGGATTTTATAAATATGGCTGCTATGAACATAGTAGAGTATGTGTCCTTATTACATGTTGGATTATCTTCTGGGTATATGCCCAGGAGTGTTATAGCTGGCTCCTCAGGTAGTACTATGTCCAATTTTTATGAGGAACCATAAGAATGTTTTCCAGAGTGGTTGTACCAGCTTGTAATCCCACCAGCAATGGAGAAGTGTTCCTTGCCAGCATCTGCTGTCACCTGGGTTTTTCATCTTAGCCTTCTGACTGGTGTGAAGTGGAATCTCAGGGTTGTTTTGATTTGCATCTACCTCATGAATAAGGATGTTGAACATTTCTTTAGGTGCTTCTTGACCATTCAAGTTTCTTCAGTTGAGAATACTTTGTTTCGCCCTGTACCCCATTGTTAGTAGGGTTATTTGATTGTCTGGTGTCTAACTTCTTGAGTTATTTTTTTTTTTTTTTTTGTATATTTTGGATAGTTGAGCTCTATTGCAAGTAGACTTGGGAAAGATATTTTCCCAGTCTGTGGGTTGTTGTTTTGTCCTATTGACAGTGTCCTTTGCCTTACAATTTTATGAGGTCTCACTTGTCAATTGTTGATCTTAGAGCATGAGCCATTGGTGTTCTGTTCAGGAAAATTTCCCCTGTGCCAAAATATTTGAGGATCTTTCCCACTTTATCTTCAATTAGATTCAGTATATCTGGTTTTATATGGAGGTCCTTGATCCACTTGGACTTGAGCTTTGAATAAAGATGTAAGAATGGATCAATTTGCATTCTTCTATTGTTGACTGCCAGTTGAAATGGTACCATTTGATGAAAATGCTGTCCTTTTTACACTGGATGGTTTTAGGTCCTTTGTCAAAGATCAAATGACCATAGGTGGGTGGGTTCTTTTCTAGGTCTTCAATTCTATTCCCTTTATCTGCCTGCCTGTCACTGTACCAATACCATGCAGGTTTTTTTTTTTTTAATCACTATTGCTGTGTTGTACAGCTTGAGGTCAGGGATGGTGATTTCTCCAGAAGTTCTTTTATTGTTGAGAATAGTTTTTGCTATCCTGGATTTTTTGTTATTACAAATGAATTTGAGAATTGCACTTTCCAACTCTTAGCCATTTTGCCGAAGGCAATCTATGGATTCATCACATTCCCCATTATGTAAATTTCTTAAATCTGCCTTTTGAAAAAATTTTACTCAGGATTGTTTCCACAAATCTCACCTAGCTGGGTCTTTCTACAGCTAAAGACCATGTTTGATCTTCACAAACAAATCCTGTTTATTGGCTCAGAATATTTCAGTATCTGTCAGCACAGGTTGAGAGAAAAATTATTTCATCAGTTGTATGTAATATATATATATAAGCATAAATTTATATATATAAATGTTTTACATACATATATATGTATATATATGCTTGTGTTTGTACCGGTGTGTGTATGTATATGTGTTTGTGTATGAGTATATGTATGTGTATGTTAACATATGTTAACAAGGGTCCCAGGGTGGCATAACAAATAGGAATGTCTTCATGTTGCAGACATTGATCCACTCACTGAACAGGAAAATGGTACCTCAGCTCTTGTCAAGCAGCACTCGTCTACTTCAGTTGTGTCTGCGTGTCAGGCCTAAAAACCTGATCAAGGACCTGAGGTGTACGCTTCACAGAGAGCCTGTCTCTTGGAGTATTCAGTTGCTGACATCTCCTAGCTCTAATGTGTTCCAGATTGGTATCTGCTAAAGTCTGTGGAGAGATCTGTGTGCTTTCTTTATTCAGGCATAAAGGTGACCTAAGAAATATTTTATTGTTAGCTAAAACTGAGATTAAACATCATTTCCTTGCCTCTACAGTGTTTCAATAATCCTAATTAATTTCCTAGCTGTAATTAGCTTGGAATTTTTACAAAGAAGTTGTCTTACCAAACAGGGTGACTCCAGAGTTAGAGATAGCAGTTAGGCACTAATCATCAGAGCAGTCCCACATGAGGCAGAATTGTTTTACTAACCAGAGGGAAGTTGCAGGGCTTTTGTCCCTAATTATCTATGTTACAGCCAAGGAATGCTAGAATTCGACCTTCAGCTACTTGCCTCAGATAGACCCAGAGAGTTTATCTTGGAGCTACCAAAATAGCCCAGGAAGAAGGACACCACTGTTCCTCTGCTTTGCACCTGGCTGCATGTTCTCACTGACCTTGATGTGACCATCTCCTGCCTACATGACTTCTGTTACTTGCCCTGTTTCT
>JADRCD010219554.1:0-32773 GCA_019843815.1 Montemys delectorum
TGTGTGTGTGTGTGTGTGTGTATGTGTGTAGATGCATGTGTGTGCACAGGTACACATGCTCACATATACATATGAAAAGGCCACAGGAAGGTGCTAATGTCATTTTCTATTATTCCTCACCTTATTTTGGACAAGTCTCTCACTGAACCCAAAGCAGTTTTTATTAGGATAGCTGACCAGCAACCTCTTAGGCCTTACCTGTCTCCACACCCCGCATCTCCCAATGCTGGGGTCACTGGTATGTGCGATCCTTGTTGGCTTTTTATGTGGGTACTGTGATGAGCCATCTCTCCTCTTCAGGCCCAATAACTTGACTCTTTGAAGAGTACTGTTAAGAAATAAGCTTGCAGGAGGTACTTTCAACGTGACACATTCGAACAAAGGATTTATATATGAGAAGCACACAAAATGTCTCAGTAACATTACTTATCATAGCAATGCAAATTTGAAGTCCAATGTGGCACCAAGACATACCTCCTAGGTGATCTAGAATTTGAAGTTTGCACATACCCAATGCTGGCAAGTGGATTCAGAGTAACTACTGGTGGGCACTTAGAATGATAAGCTTGTTAGAGGGCATCATACCATCTTCTTAAAAAATGTAAACCTACACCTACTTCTAAGACCTAGTATGTGCATGTGTCTGTGTTCCTTTGGGTGCATGTGCATATATGTGTGAAGCCACAGGACAACCTTAGCTATCATTCCTCCAGACACCATCCACATTGTTTCTGAGGCAAGGTCTCTCATTGACCTGGAACTCCTAAAGTGTACTAGACTGATTGGCCAGAGAGCCCCATGCATCCTCCTGTCTTTACCTTCTGGAGCTGGAATTATGAACATTTATAGATAGGCTGTTAAAACATGGGTACTGGTTCACATGCTTGCAAGGTAAACACTTTACTGACTGAGGTATCTCTTCTGACTGCAGTCATTCTAGTTATATGTAGTTATCTAAGAGGTATGAAGGCACATCCCTCACAACTTGTGAACGAACACAGTAGTTGGTGACAATGCAATGCAAACAGTGGAAGTGTGTCAGTGGGTGAACTGGCTTGGGGTCATGCCTGTGATTGTCTTGAGTAATCACTGACATGGGAGGGCCTGGCTCACTGAGGGCAGCACTATCCCTATGCAGGTGGGTGTATATGAGAAGTAACTGAGCATGAGCTATGGAGTGAGCCAGAAAGCAGCACTCCTCTGTGCTTTCTCCACTAAGTTCCTGCTTGAGTTCCTGTACTGACTTTCCTTGATGATGGATTGTGGCTTGGAAGTGTGAGAGGAAATAAACCCTTTCTTCTACCAAGTTGCTTTTGGTCAGAGAGGTTTATCCCAGCAACAGAATGAAATTAGGATAACCACTTTAGCAGTAAAATGCAATGGGCATGGTGATATCACAACTGACTCTCAAAATAATTATACTGAGTGGACAAAGGCATACTCCTTCCTCCCTAAAAACACACTCTGTGATCCTGTTTATAAACTGCCCACTAGAGCATCTCTGTTTGTGCTGAAAGAGGAGGAAGGAGAGGAGGCAGGAGAGGAAAAAGGAGGAGAAAAAGAAGGAGGAAGAGGAGGGAGGAAAAGGAGGAGGGAGAAGGAAGAAGAGGTGGAAGGGAGGGGGAGAAAGAAGAGGAGGAAGAGGAGAAAGGAGAAGGAAAAAGAGGGAGAAGAGGGAGGAGGAGGAGGAGGTGGGAGGAAGAAGGAGGAGAGGAGAGATGACAAAGGAGCAAGGGAACACCTTGCTCTGAGAGTGACACTTGATGGTGGTAATGGATTTACAGTATCTGTAGACTTACAAACATTAAATAATAAACTCTAATATGCGTACTTTACGTTATGTCTGTTACACCTAAAAAAGCTGTTTAAATAAGCTTCAAAAATTCATGTGCTGTGGTTTTTTCCTTCTGTACAGTGCCCACTGGTCTTAGATCTAATCTGGCAAAGAAAGGAAAACACATCACTTTTTCTTATCAGTGTCTTGCTTTAGTATATTATAAAAGTTTAAAGCCAGGCAATTATAGATACAATTGTAAGTCACTCTGCCTATCACAGTCTTGGTGGAATTAAATGGTTTACAGAACACTCATGTAATTACACAGCTCTTCCATGATTAGAACCTGTCAGCCTGTGGATTCTAAGCCTCCTGTGTAATCTGGGAATGTAAAGGGAAACTGCTTGTGGTCTCAGCATCAGGTGCTCTTGAACAGTGAAACTCCTTTGGGGTTCAGCTTCTAATTGCCTTAGCTCCCACTGTCTGTCTCCCATGGTGACAGAATGCAGGCAAGGTCCCCATCATAAGCATATTAATTTGAAATAAGCACACTGGTGGAAGAATAAATTAGGGTGCCCCAAGCAGAGGGTATTCTGCTCTTCTCTGCTGTAGTAATGGCTCTGTATGTAACCTCATTCTGCTCGCTCTCTCTCCTGTAATTACCACCAACACCCACCCATTCGTCTTTCAGTGCAGGTCTCCTGCATTGCCTCACTTTTTAAAGGGCACACAACAATCACACCTCTGAAATTGGAGCCTCCATTTTATGGGTGGTTTCTCCTCACATTGGAAAAGCCTCTTTCTGCTCGGAGGTACTGGAAGCCACAGCGGTGGGAGAATCCTGCTCATGTGCTATGGAATCAGGAGAGGGAGAGAGGAGGAGGCTGTGGTCCATTGTCAGATGTCCCTGTAGGACTTGAGGCCAGTTCACTTCCTCTGGATGCTCACCTGTCTTTGCACTTACCGTATTGGACACTGAGAGCCCCTGACTGATGGAGTTAATGGGGGGATTGTCCTTTTCAAAGGAGTGTGTTTCGGCTTCCTGTCCCATGAAGCCTTGTTCCCTCTTTGTCTTCAAGTATGCATGGCTCCCCTTGTCTAGGTGGTTTGATTGATTCACCTCAGAGACACAGCTCATTGATGTGTGCCAGGCTTTCCAGCTGGCTGCCCTGCCTCCTCCTGTCCTCTCTTCTGTAGCCATGACCCACTCGGGGTTTTTTTTTGGAAATGCAAATCTAACCTGTAGTGTGGGTCTCAAACCCTCTAAATGGGTCTCCCATATAAAACTCCTATTAGCCACAAGGAACACGAGAAGCACTTTGTGCCTGGGGGTGGCTGTCAAGGCCTGTGTGCACACACTCCCTGTAGTGACTGTTGCCTAACCCTAGGCAGCTCTACTGTCCAAAAATTCTGCTACAAGCAGTAAACCCTGGGCATATATGGCAGGAGTCTTTGCTGCTATTATGTAGATCCACCTCAGGGTTCTTGTGAGCCTGGATTCTGTCTTGTCCCTGTTTCCTTTAATATAGGCATATACATGGTGGGAATAAACAGACATTCCACACACACCCGCAAGAAAGTCATTATTGGAAAGGCACTGGGGCATTGGTGAAGCCTGAGCCTCCAGCAGCTTTCACACATGACTGCACAGTGCAGGTGATGGGTACCTCTGGATATCTCATCCCATGTTATTTTATCTCTCTGTATTGCTAAACTGTAAACTAGAGCAAAATTGCCTGCAGCGATTTATACAAAGTGTGGCTTTTAAGTCTAGGTCTCCAGAGAGGTTCTCTGTATTTTGATGTAAACTCAAGAGGCTGCCAGGCTTCCAGGATACAGTGCCCTGGTGCCTGGACCTTGATTCCTGACACCAGATTGGGACATCCACATGACCTGTGACTGTCTGGTAGGACCCACGCTCAGGCCATTGCTTGAAGGTGCTGCTGCCTTCCATTCCTTGGCTGTATATGGTGGTAGGCTGTGGTTATACACAAAGTCTCCTCATCAGAGAGCCAGCCTGGGAACAACACAGCCAGGGCTGACCAAATTCCAGCTCTAACTCATGCAAGATATAAGTCTCAGGAGAGGCCACTGCCAAAGTCTGGTGGGAAGAGTCCTTTGACATTATCCTATGGAGAAAGTCCCCTGGCCACTTGATCACTTAACTTTTGTCACCTGTGAGAGTGGCCATGAGAAATGGGTGTGCTGTCATAGTGGCTCCTGGAACTGGAGCTTCTTCATGGTATTTAATGTGCTTGATATGGGGTATGCTAATGGGGACATATTTTATATACTTAGTCCCAGCTTGTGACACTACTTTGAAGTCTGTAGAGCCTTTTGGATATGGGTCCTGACTAGAGGAAGTAGGCCTTGAGGTCATCCACATCTGGTCCTGGTCTGTGCTGTTATGTGTTTCCTAGCCTACCCCAGTGAGAAGTCTAGTTGTAGACTGAGTCTCTCCTTGCTACGGCTGGCTGCCCCATCATATCAGACTGTGTCTCCTTACACTGTGAGACATAACAAATCCCCTCCACCAAGTTGTTTTTGTTGGGTACTTTGTCAAGACAATCAGAAAAGTAATGCATGCACATAATGTACACTAGGGATGTGAGGGTCCCTGTGCTTCCATGTGACCCTGCTCTCAGGGCCAGTGGAGAACAGTGGGCCCAGAGGCCCTAGCAGGGACTGAGCATATCTCTCCTTTAGGATCTTAGCTTCTGCTTGACTTTGACCTCCCTCTACTTCCTCAACAGCACTGAAGTGACCTGAAGCAGGCGTTGGTGTCTAGATTTCTATGGCAGTAACTCCTTCTTCCTAGAGAACAGTTTAGAGGGATGAGTCATGGGGCCTGCTTGTACACGGCAGGCTGTGGCATCTGAACTTTCAGCCTCTGGCTTCTCGGGAGAGTAAACTCTTGATGCCTGGAGGGAAGGACTAAGGAGTTTGTGGGTAGGCATAGAATGGGGGAAGTACCAGGGAAATCCCATCCTGCCTTCTTTTGTATTAGGCACTGCCGAGCTGCTGAGCGTAGCTATCTACAGCCCTCTAAGAGAGTTTAGGAATTTCCAAAGACCTGGAAGAAAAATGTCTCACCCATGAGTCAGGAGCACCCCAACCCCTTTCATCTGGGATCCTAAGTGTAAAGGTGGTGGCATCCTTTCCTCTCATCAGAATCAAAGGGAATCATTACAGCTTAAGAACAGATTGTCCAGGCTCCCATGGAACACAGGGCAGGAGACAGAAAGAGCAGAGTCAGCTGTCTGGTGGTAGGGGTGCTCAGAACACTTGATGACGGGCCCTCTCTCGGCCCCTTTCTGTCTTGGCAGGCCATTTCCCCAGTAGACAAGGTCATCTGTAGCAGTGTTACCCACTCACAGTCAGCACTAGGGTCTTTAGGTGGCCATCTGCCCATGGCCCAGACGCAGGCACCAAGAGTCACCTCCAGGGATAGATGACATGGACATCAAGACCACGGCTCCAGAAAGCAAGCTCCAGTTATTTGACCAAGACCCCTGTTCTCATGACTCAGAGCACAGAGGAGGCTGCCAGGAGCTAGGCAAAAGAGGGCTGGGACCAGAAAAAATGGCTATGGAGGAAACCCAAGAGAATAAGCTGAGTCTCCTCTGACCAGTCTCATTTTCAGTGGCCAGAGACAGGAGCTGTGCCCTGATCTGAGCAGGTAAGGCTGGGAGAGCTCACTGTATTTAATGAATGATTGAATTAACCAAACATTTGACCTAATCCAGGCCGTAAATAGAGAGGTCTGTTATAATGAGATTTTACTGTATCTCATTTAAGGAAATATGAAACAGCCATTCAAAGGCTATTCTCAATACATTCAGAGCACAATACACCCAGCTTCCCTGCATGAAGGCGAAAATGGGCTTTTACACGATCCGACTTCAATCACAAAGGTAATTAACCCGGCATACTGGTTGAGCCGCTTAAGCCTTTGCAACGTGAATCTTCCTTTGAACGCAATAACACTCGATCGTAGCAGCCGTATATCAGAGCCCTGCGACAGCCCTGAGTTAGATTTGATAAGTGACATAAACGGCCATATGGATTTACGTTGGAAGAAGCTCTGTTTCCACAGTTCTTATTTGGGAATTGTGACTTATTTACATAAGAAATTACATTTGGGTCTTATTTGCATATCACATTGACAAAATGCTATTTCCAACAGTGGTGGTGAAGTTAGCAGCGACAGATCTGAACCATGCCAAATGTCTGTGGGATAGATGCTAACCGTGAGGATGCACTCTCAGTGATACTGGCTAAAACATTAACCTAGTGCCTAAGTGGCCAGTCATGTTAAACTGTTCCCAGTCCTGTGATCCTTCCGCCGGCTAAAGTAAGTTTCACGGGTGCAGAACAGTTTTCCCACTGGACTGGGCTGGGTGTGCTCTTGGCATGGATCCCAAGTAGCCTCTGGCTTCCATTCCCTTGTGGGCTAGAGCTTCTTGTCAACTCCCTTAAGGAGCTTTTGCATCCTCACCCAGCTACCAGTGCTCCTCAGGTATCCTGGGCATGGGTGGTGCCTGACCAAGTTGTCTATGTCTCTCCAGTGGGACTCTAAGAGTTCACAAGGCTTGGGTGCTCACTGTAACACTCATAAGAGGAATAATTGGTCCAGGTGGATGTTCCATAGGTGTACAGAGTTACCGAGTGTTTTAGTCTGGGTTTCTACAGCTGTAACTGGACCACTGTGACCAAAAAGCAAGTTGGGCAGGAAAGGGTTCATCATCAAAGGAAGTCAGGACAGGATCTCAAACAGGACAGGATACTAGAATCAGGAGCTGATGCAGAAGGCTTGGAGGATGCTGCTTACTGGCTTTCTCACCCTGACTTCTTATAGAAGCCAGGACTACCAGTCCAGAGATAGTCCCACCTACCAAGGGCTGGGCCCTCCCCCATTGGTCACTGAGAAAATGCCTTACAGCTGGATCTCATGGAGGCATTTCCTCAACTGAGGCTCCTTCTTCTCTGATGACTCTAGCTTGTGTCAACTTGACAAACAAAACCAACCAGTATACTGGGAAGTGGGAAGGTGGACTGGAAGTTGACAGCTTCTACAGGAACAGAGACTCATGCATCCCCATCTGCATTCACTTGAGCCCTGGGCAGGCAGGCAGAGTGAGCCGTGGCATGGATCCCCTGACATGGCAGTCAGAGCCCTGGCTCTTGGCATCTCAGCTAGCACTCTTCCTCTCTCAGCTCCCAAAGCCGCAGGTAACTGGTGGAGCTCTGTCCCAGAAAAATCTAACCACCAGCTATTTTTATAAAGGATAAGGCTTGGCAGGAGGCAAGATTGATAAATCCCTTTTTAGATTGGTGTGAATTCTTCTCTTTAGGGCCCTGAGCAGGAGCCAAAGCTCAGGAAAATAAAGCCTCTATTCCTGTGTGTACAGCTGCTCCCAGGGCCTCACCACAGCCAGAGCAAGAGGCTCTGTGCCTGGGGGGCAGGGAAGTTAGCTCAGTTGCCTGGCTTGCAAGGTCCTGGATTCAGCCAGCCCCCAGTGCTAGAAGCAGGGAGATGGGCTGTGTTACTGCTATGCTCTGCAGGGATGGTCTCCCCCAGTGGGCTTGGCTTCTGGGGAAGGTGCCACCTAGAGATGTCCTCTTCCACAGCAACCTTGTCCTCCATTCTCTGTTGAACTGAGCAGGAGGAGGCTTATTGGAGACAGCAGCTTAGCTTTCCTTCTTGGGTTCCCCTGCCTGTCTCAGGGTTGCTGAGACAGGCAGGGTTTTTTTTTTTTTTTTTTTTTTTTGAGACAGGGTTTCTCTGTATAGCCCTGGCTGTCCTGGAGCTCACTCTGTAGACCAGGCTGGCCTCAAACTCAGAAATCCGCCTGCCTCTGCCTCCCAAGTGCTGGGATTAAAGGCGTGCGCCACCACGCCTGGCTAGCAGGCAGGTTCTTTAGATTCTAGAAGGCCTTCCAAATGTCACCCTCTGGACATTTCTGAGACCTTACAACTCCCCCAACGTCACATGAAGGTCTCGTCCATGTACTCATGCCGGCTTCCTTGCCTTCATCCCTTCTGAGAGGTGGCTCTGGCTTCCCTTTTGTGTGATCCTTTGCCTTACCCGCTTGTATTTTTCTGTTTCTCCTCCACTGCTGCCTCTCTGCCTCTGTGTAAAGCTAGGCTCTTTCCCACCAGCTGTTCCCTGCCAGCTCTGTCTGGACACAGCTCCAGTCTCCTGCCATAGACCTCTCTGGTTGGCAGCATGGGTGTGTGACCAGATTCAGACCATACATGTAACTCCTGATGAATGGGAAACATCCTCTCCATGTTTCCACTTGACTGTCAGCATCACTCAAGGAGGGTGAGCTCTGTGCAGGGAGGGTGGCCAGCCTGCTGAGCTCCTGTCACTCAGAGGCTAAGCTTTTTGGACCTTACCTCAGTACAGCAACTTGGAAACTTGATTCTTAAACAGTGTTCCCAAGTGGGAGATGGTGCCAAGAAGAGGGAAGGGCAGGCATGGGCTTCAGTCTTGGGGCCTAGCTGGGGAATGCTCCCTGCTAACCACCGGGTCTTCTCTGGTGGCCTATTTCTGCTGGTGATGGGAATGTCTCAGAGACTGGGGGACTCTGTGTGTTGTCACCCAACCCTCTACGTCTCTGCTTGCCAAAATGTAAAATGAAGAAATAGCCCTCAGGTGTTGCAATGAATGAATGGAAACCACATGTGGGAAAAGACCCAGAAGGTGTTAATAGAATGGGGAAGGGAGACATTGTAAGGGAATCAGTCTAGTGTTCCTGAGTCACCATCAACAATCCATGCTCCCCGAATCCCTGCTGCTTTTATCTGCTGGTGACATCCAGTTTACATTTTAGGAAGTACCATGAGAGGGACTAAGGCATGTGTGCAGGACCACAAGTCTGGGACCTGAGACCCACCTATCCCTGCCAGGGAGAGGCCACTGTTTGGCATAGTGGGGGCCTCAGACAGGATCATTTCAGGAAGGTGGGGGCAGTGGGAGGTGGGTGTACTGCTGGCTGACTTTGCTTCCCCCCTTTCCTCAGCTATGTGTGTGGGATTTGGAGTTCCTGTCTTCTATATATGTCAACCCCAACCACCTGCTTCTCTGCCCTGCCCTTCCCACATGGAGGCTGAGTCTTTCCTTCTACGCTGTACTCTCATATTGTCTTCTTATCCATGGCCCTTTCTTCCTACATTCTGTCTCTCTCCACTTGTCAGTCTGGCAGGCACCTGCATGAACAGGCTTCAGGGTCATCAAACACTTGAACAAGAAGAGAGGGGTATATAAACTCCTTACTTACCTTTAGATTTTCATCTCTGGCTCCTGCTTGCTAGGCTAGAGGTGGAAACTCCATTATCTTTTTGTGCAATGATTCCTTTTGTCAAAGGGGGATGCTGTGTTCATCGTGGCTCCTAAAAACCTGCAGAGATGCTCAGCTGAGCATCAGCAAAAAGGCCTTGGCTGTAGCATACTAATGTAGCCTCTTGATTTCTGAGTCATTGATGACTACATATTCTGATGAAACCTGCTATGAGGTGATAGTTTCTCTCTCCGACCTCAACTCTATCCTTCTTAGGCTCTGGAAACAGCATATCACAAATCCTGCTTCTTTGGTCCTTTGACACTCTCAGTACTTACTTAAGAATATGGGGCAGTGCTGGGTCGTTGACTTCTGGTGCAGCAGGTTTCAAAGCTGAAGGCGAGCTTGGGAAGTCACTCTCCACCGGTGAGTTACTACTCCGAGTCACAGGCCCGAAAAATTTTAACAAAGGACAAGGGTAACTTGAGGGTCAGCTTCTCACTTGTCTCATGGTGACCATGTCTGTCCTTTGCAGGTGATCCAGTGTTCCATTTTTGTCCCTTGTTAGCATCACCGAGTGCCTGCACCTGTAGATAGGCAGGACCACAGATCTGTTACCATGGCAATGCCCCCCCCCCATTCCCAAGAACCCCTAGGGCTACCCAATTTTACCTGGGCAGTACATACGTCATCACTCAAATAAAAAGGAGAAACCCTCCTCTCTCCCCCCTTTTGTTCTCCCCTTTCTCTCTTTGCTCGCAACCTTCCCCCACTCTTCCCCAATTAAACCTTCTTCATGTGGTATTGTCTGGACCTGGTGTGTGGTGTTTAACGCGAGTTGTCTCTTAAACTATCATCCCTGATACCTGAGATTTTGTCTTGTGTATGCCCATGCTGTGGAATATTGCTTTCCAGCACAGCATGGCCGTTGGCTTCTTGAACTTTCAGCTGGTATAATTACCGAAAGAAACCTCTATAAGTTGGGCTCATTAGTTTCCCATCATAAGGCCTCTCCATTTCTTTGTCCTCAAGATTTACATATAGATAGTTAACAGTTACTAAGGAAGGGCCTCGAGAGACCACGTTCCTTCCTAAGGATGCAGAGACAGATAATGGTTACTAGAGGAAGGGCTTACAAGGCTACAGCCTTCCCCAGTGATGTGGAGACAGCTAATACTGGCTGTGAAGGAAAGAGATTATTTTTTTCTCAGCAGTCTAGCTACTCATAAGTTGGCCACACCCTTGCTAATAACTCTAGTGAAACGTATTGTTTTCCTAAGTTAGGCTTGATCGGAATTGTTTCTTTGATCTCTCTGTTGGTGCCCTATCTGCAATGGGGAGCCATGCAAACAGAGATAAAGAAGTTCATACAACTATCTGCCAGAAGCTGGCAGCACATAGGGAGTAGGTGGGACTTTGAGACATGTAGGGGTGGATATGACCCTGTCCCATGGCCCAATCTGAAAAGGTGAAAAGGTGACAGTAGCCCATAGGGAGGGTGGAGAGATGGCATGAGCATGAAAATGCTAAAAAAGCAAGCAGGAGAAATAGAAAAGAAAAAACAAAACAGGCAGTACTGACTGGCCTTCCTTAAATAGACCAGGGTGTTTAGCTTTTAATGTCAGCAGCTGTTTTAGGCAACGGATTCATCTTTGGCCACATGAGTACATTTGGTCATGAGTCAGAGTCGAACACCAGCAAAAGGTTAAACACTTCCTTGAGAGCCTCCCTCCCTGTTTCTTTACCTTCTGTAATTTGAGAATCCTCTGTGTCAAGTAACTCCCTTTGCACAGGATCAGGATCAGTGTCAGCCCCGTGGGGTTCCTTGCACTCTGTAGAACCGTCTCCTCTGCCCTCAGCAGCTGTGGCACACTAATGTAGCTTCTTCTTGCCTTCCCTATCAGTGACAACCACACACAGTGATAAACCCTGCTGTGCGGTGATAGTTTCTCCTCTAACTCCAACTTCATCTCTTTGGGCTCTGTCACAAATCTAGCTTCTTTGGTTTTGTTTGCGTGATCTCATAGGAACAGCAGTGTGGACTAGAAGGCTCATCATCTACAAAACAAACAAACAAACAAACAAACAAACCCAGAAATGTGACTGTGGGCTGTTATCTTCCTCAAATGTGTCTCTAGTGATCTGATGCCAACATGAACATTAGCATCCAGGTTGCCTAAGGTCAAGCCTTGGTCTGTCATGCTAATCAAAGGAATCTTCCTTGTTCCAGGAGGGAAGAGCCACACCTCTCTAGCCAATCAGTTGCCACACTGTTGGGCTCTGTCTTGGGTCTCAGGAGGTGAAACAGGAAATTGTGGGCAAGCAGCAGCCCTCCTCCCCCCCTCATAGAACCACCAACATGGTATATAACATTGACACAGGCTGTCACATTTAAAAAAGAAGAGAAGACAGACAGATTTGAGAACCTCAGCATTTTGGTAATCCCTCAAAAGGTTTGTAGAAATAATTTTCCACTTTGGGTTAAAAAGAGAAAAGACATGGGGAGAAAAGTAACTGAGCATTGGCGTGCTTACGTTGCCATGAACTGAAGTTCCAGAGCTGAAAGCAAATGCAGCCTTTTAACAACCGGAATTTTTTTTTCCTTTTTAAACTTTTACTCATTAAGCCCATGGATTAAGTTCTAGAGAATGCAGGTTCACTAATAGTTTGCTGATGTACTGGTATTCTTTTCATCAAAATGGAGATACTGAAATATGAGCATTATCAGTTTATTGGAAGGCAGACACGACGGGGCATTGCAATCCTGTCCTGAAATTAAAAGCAAATCCTCTGCATGAGTCCTCTAATCCTAGCTTTGCGGAGCTGGTGGGGCTTTTATCCAGCAGACTGAGAGCTGGAGTCAGGGAGTCAGGGAGGATGCTCTGTTTCCCTGCTGGATATTGGGCAGGGTTCATTCTTCTTCTCTTCCCTGAAGCCTCTTCCCACCCAGGTGGAGATGGCCTATGCCAGGCAGACACTGGCATCAAGATTGCTGTTCCTGTGCCCAGGAGTTGGGGGCTTTGTAGGTCAGTATTGGGTGAGTTCCTGGGGAGTCTATTTTCAGAGAGAGAAGGGAACCCTGTCCAGCTTGGTGAACCAATGAGTTTATTGTGACCACAGGTACACGGGTGACCAGGGCAGCTGTGTATCTACAAAGCCCACCTATGCTGTCCATCCATCACTCCTGCGTGAGTGATGACTCAGAGGAACCGCATGCCCAGAGCTCTAGGGGTTACACACAGGCAACTACACTACTGAACAGTCTCCCCTTCTCTAGCAAGTGGTGGCTGCATGGACAAGCGCGTGGAGGGACCTCTTGAGCCTTGCCTTGTCCTCCTCCTTGTGAGTTTTCTGAGCCTCCTCCTCCGTTTGGGAAAAGTTTCATTCTAATGAAAACAGCTCCAGAAGAGGAAGATATAGAATTCTTAGACCCACCATTCAGAGCCCTGGTGGGCCATTCCGAGAGGCCTGCATGAGCATCGGATGTGGACAGCTGCTGTGATGTGCGTGCCGTCTGCCCACGCAGCACCCTGAGAGCACGTCACACTCTTCCATATGTAGGGCTTGCCACCATGGCAGGAACCAGCACCTCAGGCGCTGCTCTGAGATGAAGCTGGAGAGGTAAAATGTTTGTTCAAGTGTTGTGCTGCTTTGTGTGTACCTGCTGCAGTAGACGCTGGAGGACAGAGCCACTGGTAAATGTGTCTGATTTGTCAATTAGCTCTGTAAATGTTTCGAAGTGCAAGTGGTAGCCGTTAGTTCTTCACAGACTGTTCAGGCTCTGGCTTCCATATGGTCAGACTGTGGATGTTTCTAGAATATCATGATGCTGGTCAGAGCCACATAAACATGAACTCCTGACGTGTCCAGTGTCGGGTGGTTCTGTGAGCTCATTAGGTCATATTCTGTTTCTGGTCCTCTTCTCTGAAACTTGTGCTGAGACTTGAGGTTTGAGACAGAAAGGGCTCAAGGTGTCCAAGCCAATGTGCTGGCATTCAAGATCTGGCCAACCTTCTTCCCGTGCCCCCAAATCAGCTAGTGTCAGCTATGACACAGACTCTGAAGGGAAGTTTCAGTTAGCACCCAGGACTGGGTCAGGACTGGGCCGGGTGACTCTACAACCTTGAGAGGTTGGGATACAGTAGAGGCCTCCCTGTCTTCATGTAGTTCTGGTAAAGTTAGTCTGTATTGGTCAGAGAGTGGACCCTGAGTGGCAAAATCCCTGTGGGTAGTATGGCGCCCCCCCCCCCCCCCGGGCAGGGGTAGCATGTGTTTTTCTTAGTACAGAGTCTGCCCTCTTTCTAGCCATTATGTACTACAGAATACTGTTGCTGTAACTCAGCTCTACAGAGTGGATGGTCTATAAGAGTAGATGCTCCAGGTGTATGTTGTGTGAACCCAGCATCCACTGAGGGTCTGAGTGATGACTGGCATGCTAGAGTGCCTCCCACGAAGATGGAAGAAACGTGCTAGAGAAGTCTGCTCTCTAGGAAAGTTACTTACTCTACAGACCATGAATCCTTTAAATCTGCCAAGGTGCAAATTACAGGTTGTGTGGAGCCCTCATGACTCACCCTCCAGGGTCCCTACTTCCAAGTGACATTAGCACACAAATTCAAGGACTAAATTTCCAATGTCATTCAAACAGTTGCAGGCCTCCAAGATCTTTGCTTTACTCTTTTCTCTCTCTGCTCAGTGTGGCTATGCTTATTCTTTTCAGCTCAGAAAAAAGATAATTAAGTCAGACACACCTGAGGAGTGTCGACGATGTGTTAGACTCAGTTCCTACCTGCTATGATGTTGATGGGTGTGTCCAGTCACTCCCTTTACATGGTGGGGGCAGCTATCATTTCTCAAAGGTCCCAGAACTATATTTTTTGAGTAATTATTATTATTATTATTATTATTATTATTATTATTACTACTTATTCACTTTACTTCCCACTCACTGCCCCACTCACAGTTACCCCCCTCCCACAATCTATCCCTTCATATCCCCTCTCCTTCTCAGGACAGGTGGGGACTCCCTGGGTATCCCCCCACCCTGGCACATCAAGTCTCTGTGAAGCTAGGCGCATCCTCTCTCACTGAGGTCAGACAAGGCAGCTCAGCTAGAAGAACAAAGCTCATACATAGGCAACAGTTATTGGGTAGCCCCCACTCCAGTTGTTCAAGACCCATATGAAGACCAAGCTGCACATCTGCTACACATGTATGGGGAGGCCCGGGTCCAGACCATGTATATTCTTTGGTTGGTGGTTCAGTCTCTGAGAGCCCCAAGGATACAGGTTAGTTGACTCTGATGGTGTTCCTATGGAGTTCCTATCCCCTTAGAGGTTGAAATGCTTCCTCCTGTTCTTCCATAAGAGTCCCATGCTCCAGTCACCGTTTGGCTATGGGTAGTTGCATCTGAGTCAGCTGCTGGGTGGAGCCTCTCAGAAGACAGCCATGCATTATGTTTGCAAGCATAATAAAGTCTGGGATTAACTAATCCCAGGCTATTAACTAATTAATAGTGTCTGGGATTGATACTCCCCCATGGGATGGGTCTCAAGTTGGGCTAGTTACTGCTTGGCCATTCCTTCAGTCTCGACTCCATCCTCTTCTATTTATTTTGGTGAAAAACATACAAATAGTGGGCCTTGAGCTTGGGCCATGGCTTCATTTCGGCTGCACAGTCCTAACAATGGACAATTCACTTTTCCAAATATGACGGAAGGTTCAGTGTCGACATTTGTTTTGTTCTGGATCCCATAAGGACAACATTTGCTGTTCTGTAATAACTAAAAGTCCCTTACTGGTTCCTGATTTTCCTACAAGAAAACACAACTGGGAAAGTCTTACTGTGCAAATATAATTTCTACTTTATTGGATGTCCAAAGGCATGTGGGTGGATGGAAGGACAAAGGAACTCCAGGTGTCTCTGCAGGGGAAAGTACAGACCACATTCCTCTATCCCAGGCAATCGTAGGCATGGGGAGAACAGGCATGCCGACAGGGTCATCTGTTACAAGGAGTACTGATTCTGCTTTGATTTGTACCCCATCAGTCTGTGGTGCCAATGGCCCTCATCAGCCTCTACGTTGGCATAAGGCGTGTGGAGGAGGTGAGAGGATGGATCTGGCATGTCCTATCTGCTCATGGGATCAGCCTAGTAGAAGCATGTGGGCAGCTGTGGGCTGCTGAATCTGGTGCTCCCTGCTACTCTGTAGACACACATTCAGGGCCTGGTTCTCCCTAAGCAGAGCCAGCTCTGCAGGAGCTAGACCCACCTATCAGCAGGACACATAAGTGCAAGGGCAGGTACATGTTCAACAAATGAAAATATGATGCTTTCCAGCTATCTGTGTTGTTTGGGAAACCACATCAGAGTTTTCCAAAGTGGGTTCCCACAGGGACCTGAGACCCATGGATTGGCTCTTGTGGGTCTGGTTCTTTGCTCTTTGTTACCTCCAAGCATCTTCATGCATGAGTGTTACTTCACGCTTCCTGGAGTGTGAAGAAGTCTCCCGAGGAATGGACAAGCTCAGATTTTGTGATTCTGTAGTTATGCCCCTTCTCAACATCCAGCTTCAGTCAGCTCAGGAAACTGGTGGACAAATCTAACTCCTTCTTAAGACCAGAAGCCATCTTATTACAAGGTCCAAATAAATTCAGTTCTGTTTAACCATAAAACTCCATTTCTGTTTCCTGAACTCTGGCTTGCTGCACACTTTGACTGTGCCTTGATCTACACTCTCACAAACGCCACAAGACACTCTGCAAAGTAATCTTAGGCTGCTATCTGCTTCCATGGGAGGAATATCAACATCGCATGGAATGAATGTCATTGGCAATGCCATGCTATCAGAATGTGGCTCTCCTCACAATCCAATGTGTATAAACAAGGAACACTTGCCAAGACCTTTGGAAATCTCCCAGCCTTTGGAACCCCCAGAGCTTTGTGGTTTCCAGCCATAAAAACCCCACACCCTCTGTGTTCAGTGCTGTTTTCTCAAAGCCCACTTTAGGAAGAGACAGCTACTGGACAGATTTTTACTGTATGCAGAAATAAAGCTTGCTTTAATTCAACAAACAACTTGGTTGAATTTACTTTTGTTCAGTGGGATTAACAGAGGTACGGTTACAGACTCAGTAGTGCCTGCCCGCTGACCTGCAGCTCTCACTAAGGATTCTATGGCCACGTGTCTGTGCAGAATGATTGTCACATGCCAGGTGTTTTCCTGGAACCTGCCTACACATGGCCAAGAGAAGTACCTGGGTTTGAGAGAGGAATCTCTTTTGCTTGCTCAAAGAAGCAAGGGTGCCAGCTCTGGCTTCACGTGGCTGTGATCTACCTGTGGGGACTTAAACCATGGGAGGAATATCAGTGTCACATGGAATAAATTGGCAAAGCCAGGCTATCAGAATGTGGCTCTGTTCACAACCCAATGTATATCAACAAGGAACACTCATCTCTGCTCCATGCCTGTCCTGTGACTGTGCATGAGGAACAATGCCTGGGAGAGAAGAAGGCCATAGAGCTCTGCAAATGTCGGGCTTCAGGAGGTCTTTCCCACCCTTGAAGGCAGGGCTCATTGCAGCTGTACGCTGTCAAGATGGGATCATAGTCATTGACTCCTCATAAATACACACACATACAGCTGGGGTGTGTGTGACTGTGGGGATACAAAGAGAAAGAATGGAGTGATGTAGCTGCTCACCCATGAAAAAGGGGCCAGAGGTGTGTTGGATTTGGAGAGGCTCCTCTCTGTAGCCCTGTGTGGGAGCAGGTTTGGATTCTGCCTACAGAACCCAGACTTAGTTAAGTTTTTGTTGTTGTAAGTCACCCAGTTTATGGTGCATTATAGCAGAACTCTCAGAAACTAATATAGTAAAACCACTGTTTTTATAGAGTCATTTATGTGCACAGGTATTGTAGTAATTGAATGATTTAATGTTAGGGAATTCATTAATATAATCGATCACACAAATTATGGGGAGAGGAATGTTTATATAACTACCTTGGTACGGGGAATTGATTACAAAGATGACCCTATCCCCAAAACCTCCCATCATTTTCCTACATGCAAAGCTTTAGAGGCAGTTGGGAAGTGTAATAAATAAAAGGGCTTCATAGCAGCTGAATGTAGAGTTCTGGAAGCACACAGCAGCAGTCTGCGGTCCCATATGAAGCGAGTCATAAAATTTTACGGAAAGGAATAAACTAGGATAAACAAATAGAAGGATTATTAAGATGACATTATAAAGCTGTCATTTCTCTCCTAATTAATCTCAAAGCACTCTCCCAGTCAGCACCTCTAGGGAGGTCTAAAGGCCATCAGGGCAGCTGAGTGACGAGCAGGCTTTAAACATGTCCACACTATGGTGTAAGAAGGTCTCGAAGGCATGAACATGCTTTCCAGTGTCAAAGGAAAAATGGAGTGTGTCTTAGGCCAGATAGACAGTGGAACAGATCCTAAAATCCTTCCCTGGAAGACAGAACTTGTGCTTCTGGTGACCCTTAAGGTCAGTTGAGAAGTCTGGGCTAGCCTCTAGGAAATAACCAGCTCAACTTGTAGGGTGAAAGCCAAGTTTACTCCCTCCAAATCAATGTAATAGATGGACTAAATATTAAAGAGAAAAAAGCAGAGTTAGGAAAGCACAGGGACGAGAATGGGGGTTTCTTCTCTGTGGCACTGGAATGAGAGATGTCCTGGTGGCTTTCCTAGCTGCAGGGGCTCCTGGTCCCCTGGTTGCCTGTGATAAAGGGCTTCCAGCTCCTATCCTTGCCTGTAAGGGGTATTGGACAAGCAACTCAGCTCCCTCTCCTTTCTGATTTTCTCGTGTCTGAAATGGGAACAAGTCTCTATCATGTAGGATTACCGTGAAGAGGAAATGAAATGCTATATAACTGGCTAAGAATAGAGTGTGAGAGCCTTGGCTATGCCATCGTTTATCTAACAGTTAAAATCCTGTACAACAAGCCTACCTCAGCGCTGAGTAAACAGATATCTAAAGTGCTTTGCATCAAAGTGTGGCAGACAGGAAGTGGGGCTGGGTTTCTCAGCCCTGGGACTCAGGAAGGGATGCAAGAGGTAGAAGAGTGAGACTTTGGACTCAGCTTGCCTCATCCCTAAGCTGGGGCTTGGACAGGAAGGAATACTGAGGAACAGAACTGGACTGGGCTCAGTGCAAGCGAGGCTGCAGGCTATCTCACACCATGCATGTGGACTGGTGGGCACTGAGTTCCCAAGTGCAGGAGGAAGGGCATCTGCAGCTAGACAGTGCTGGGGACCATGGAGCCTGGTTGTGCAGTCTGGGTTGAGGCAGCCCAGAATCTTTCAGCAGAGCTGATCTAGGCCTCCATGTAGGGTGGGATGGCTGTGGAATGGAAAGCAGTATCCAGTCAGCAGCATCCTAGTGTGGAGGGTACACTGGCTTTGATGAGAGCCAGAGAGGCCAGGGTCATCATTTTGATCTGAGTTCATAGAAAGAACTGAGCCCCAGGCCACACCAGATTCAAGTGTCAACACTTGAATCTCAGGCTTCAACAGGATGAGAAGCCACTAAACAGAAGACCTTTGTACCTTCATCTTGGCCTCTTCTAGGGGCACCTGGTCATCATGCCCTCCATGGATGCACCTTCAGAGAGATAAGCCTAGGGCTAGGGATCCTGTCTAGTTCTGTGTCTGAATTTAAACTGAAATGCTCTTTAACCCTGCTGAGTCAGGAAGATTTGTGAAGAATGCCAAATCACATGGGTAAATAGATAAATAAATTCCTTCTGTTTTGAAAACTTTGAGTTGTGTGGAGGAATCAATCAATCTTATTTTGCAAAAGGCTTATTTATGAATATAAACATCTCTTAGCAATTAACAAGAGCATATGAATCTACAAAGAATTATAAAGGAAAAAAACCTAGTATGATAATATACATATACAGAAAATAAAATGAAGGAACACTCAGACAGGCCAAGATGGATGGCATGAGTTTCCTACATGCTCACACCTAGGCATGCTGGGTAAGAGAGGGGCAGGGCTAGTCACTTCTGAAAGGGAGGATAAGCCAGTTGAAGATGCATTCACCCACACATGGCCCTTGCCTCCCCTCCTGGCAATACACTTCTGGTGATATACCTGCAGGGTAGTTTATGCTCAGAGCAGAGACAGGAATAGCATTTCAGATTTCCTATCTCAGCATCTGATACCTAGGAAGACCATTAGAATCATGGAGAGCAAAAGAAGTAATTACTGTCTGCAACCAACCAGGAAACAAAATAATCAAATGTAATGAATTTCAGGGATAGCTAGCTTGGGAAATCCCTGCCTGGTCTGGAGGAAGTGGGGAGAGCTACAATGGCGGTCTCTGCCTCAGATACCTGTGGGGAGTGATCATATCCTGGGGCTCTTGCCCATGAGAGATTCTTATGACTCCAGCTTCCCCTCGGGAGAATTGCTAAGAGACTGTGGCTGATAGGAAACAAGGGCAGGACAGACCAGCATCCTGGCAGGATGTCTATATATCTGAAGAGCCAAGAAGTGAGGTGGCATCACATTCGCAGGCCGGGTACCCTCCTTTGGGAATGACATTCTCTAGTATCTTGAATGGTATTCTTGAATTCCCTGCACAGTAAAACACTATTAAAATAAGTGAGGAAGCTGCCACTCAAAGCAAATGGTGTCATACTCCCTGTGAGTAGCAGGAAGATTGCTATGCTGCCTTCCATGAGACATGCTCTGCACACAGGGACAGTCTCAGGCCCAGTGCAGGTCTCTGTAGACTTGTACCTGTGCACTTGGAAAGATGCCAACTGCTACCTTTCCAGTTTTTACTCTAGACTCCAGTCTGGTTCTCATTCTGAGAGTGTCCCCACCAACTCTGTTTGCACATTCCCAGCTCAGAGTAGCTCTTTCTCCCTGTGAGACTAGAGGCACGTAGCTTAGCTTATCTGGGTGAGGCACCTTGAAGAGGAGCCCCACTGTGGGTATCCTCCTTACTCTGACCACACCCCAAGTCTGGCAAGCAGATTCTAAGATAGATACACTGTTATGTATACAATCACTTTCTTTCTTCAAAACCTCTTTTCCCCTTCTTTTTGAGACTAGGACTTTCCCCAAAACTTTAATGAATAATTCATCCTCTTATACAAAGTTTTGGGACTTTCCTGATGACACACCGCACACACCTTTTTTTTTTTTTTTTTTTTTTTTTTTTTGTATCTAATCTGGTGTCATTGAATTTCTCTGTCCTTAGGGAACATTTTAGGAAGCCTGCCTGGAAATCTCATCCAAGTGAAGCTTTAATATAAACTGCAAACAAAGAGGACAAGCAACTTCATTGTACCCAGAGATCATTTATTCTATACATTAGCAGAGCAAAGCAGAGGCAGAGTCTCAATTTCATACTCATTTGCAATTTAAATGAGCCTCTTCCTATTGAATCATAACATATTATGCCACCGGGCCCCTTGGCTGCTGTTTAGAATAAGACACTACTTAAGAAAAAAAAAAAACAAGTAGGCTTTCTACCTACCCCCACCCCGTCTCAAATTCTGGATTTCATTTAGGGAAGACTGTGTAATTTTCATGGTATAGGGATTTAAGAAAAAAAAAAAAAACTTCAAATGCATAACAGGTCTGCTTTAAAAACAGCCAGCTCTAGCCCAAGGTGGCAAATACCCAAGCTCTTGAAGGCAGAGCAGGGCAAACTCACACGTCTGTCTGGCAAAGGTAAGGTGCCCTCATAGCAAAATGCTCTTGCTAGAAAAGTAATTGAATCGTGTCTTATTCTGAGTCACCATAGGCTGCTGTAGAACCTTATGAAACACGCTGCTGCCTGAGGTCCCCACTGTTTGGAGGCAGGTGAGGACTAGCAGAGAGAGACAGAGAGAGAGAGAGAGAGACCTACCCCTGGAGGGTGGGCTTGGCACCTCCCAATGGGCGTGGTCTTCTCCTGCTGACCCCAGGGAGGTAGACAGAGAAGATCAAGGCTCTCTACCATCCTGCCAGAATAAAGACATAAATATTGTCCTAGCCCAAGTGACAGAGTCCCATGTAACTCACGGGTGGTTGCCTTGCTGTGACAGCTCTGATTGTTGTCTTCTTCCTATCCTACCTCTGGATAAGGCTTTTTTTTGCTTGTTTGTTTTCTTAGTTTACAATTAATGTTTATACATTTTTATTGCTTGGTAATTTTATACATGTGATGTGTTTTGATCAAATGCATCCTCCATTCTACTCCAACCCCATTCCTCCTCTCTATCTCTACCACTACTTCTCCTTCTAGGTTTTCCATGTTCTGTTTTCTCAAACCTACTGAGTCCACTTAGTAGTCTCTGTGTGTGTCTGGGTGGAGGACCACGTATTAGAACATGAGTAGCCTCTCAGGAGCTGCATCCTTGAAGAAAACCGACTCTCCTGCCAAAGATGTTTAGGATGCTCAACTTCAGACCCATCCACAGACTTCAGGAGATAAGCCTGTCTACTCGTCTATCCGCAAAGGTTCTCCCACAGATTTGGCCATCAGCTCTGTCCTAGCACCTCATACTGTGATAGTCCTTTCCCTTCATGGTCTCCTCCTTGTTGTGATGTGAAGTGGACCCACCTTCTCATCATCACGGGCTTTGGCAGGTCTAAAGTCTAGAGAAGAGGGTTCTCCTTATCTGTTCCCATCACTGATGGTTGACTCAGTGAGAGTCTGGGGTCCACTCTGCTTTTGCTGTCTGGCCATCTGGCTAGACCTTTGTTAAGCACAGCTCTGTAACATCTTCAGGTACCCACTAACTCCAGTGATGGTCATCTTGTCCTATGGGATGTGGCCTGGACTCTCTGAAAGCTCTTATGTCCTCATGGGTTGTTTCTCTACATGTCAGTCACTGATCAAGGATCTTAGTTTGTTTTTTATTTCTATGATTTAAAAAAAAAAAAAAGCATAGGTGAAAATAACATTGGGAAGATAGCGTTTGTTTGGCTTACATATCCTAGGTAACATTCCAAGGTAGGAACTTAAGGGAAGAACTGAAGGAAGTGGCCGTGGACAAGCACTGCTTACTGGCTTGTTCCTACTGGCTTGTTCAGGATATGACCCAGGATCACCTGCCTAGGACTGGTACCATCCACAGTGGGCTGGGTTCTTCTACATTAATCAAGAAAATGCCCTATAGTCTTGCCTTCAGGCCAACATGATGGGACATTTTCTCAGTTGAAGTTTTCTCTTCTCAGATGACCCTAGGTTATGTCAAGGGGACAAAACACAAAACAAAACAAAACAAACAAGTAAACAACAACAGTGATAAACTAACCAGCACATCAGGGTAGTAGCATGCTTTACTTAGTGTCGTTGGTGACTAGTCAGCTTGAGGTCCCTCATGCTCAGGATATGGCTACCCTTCCAGACAGATGGCGTGCTAACGAAGGGTCAGTACTGGATGCTCTGAGCTCCTGATAAAGGACATATTGTGTGGGATAGAGGAGTCAGATCAGGGTGGAAAGGAGCATTCAAGTGCGGGAACTTGCTTCTGAGAGTGAAGCTTAGTAACTGTGAATGTCAAGTTTGCTGTCGTTAGTGTCCCTGTGTTGGGTGGGCTCTACGATCCTTGCCCTCTGGAGTTATCTCTGTGCTTTCCTGCTTGACAAGGCTTCCTCTGTCTTCTGAAAGCCTTAATAATTCAAAAGTGGTGTGTCTGTTTCTCTGTGTCTCTGTGTCTGTGTCTGTGTCTGTGTCTGTCTCTCTGTCTCTCTCTGTGTGTCTGTCTCTCTCTGTGTGTCTGTCTCTGTCTGTCTCTGTCTGTCTCTGTCTCTTTGTCTCTCTCTGTGTGTGTCTGTCTCTGTCTCTCTGTCTCTGTCTCTCTGTCTGTCTCTGTCTGTCTCTCTGTCTCTGTCTCTGTCTCTCTGTCTCTCTGTCTCTCTCTGTGTGTCTGTCTCTGTCTGTCTCTGTCTCTGTCTCTCTGTCTCTCTGTCTCTGTCTCTGTCTCTCTGTCTCTGTCTCTCTGTCTCTCTCTGTCTCTCTGTCTCTGTCTCTCTCTGTGTGTCTGTCTCTGTCTGTCTCTGTCTCTGTCTCTCTGTCTCTCTGTCTCTGTCTCTGTCTCTCTGTCTCTGTCTCTCTGTCTCTCTGTCTCTGTCTCTCTCTCTCTGTCTCTCTCTCTCTCTCTCTCTCTCTCTCTGTGTGTGTGTGTGTGTGTGTGTGTGTGTATGTGTGTGTATTGTATATGTGCTATGTAGGCCAGAGACCAACCTTAGGTCCTCAGGTATCATTCTTTCCTATACCTTATCTTTTGAGATGTGATCTCTCATTGGTCTGGACTTGATGATTTGGTAGGGTGATTGGTCATCAACCCTCAGGGATCCTCTGTCTCTGCCTTCTCCATACTGGGATTACAAACATGCACTATCACACTTGGATATTTATGGGGGTGCTGGGAGATTGAATGTAGGTTCTCAAGTTTGCTTGGGAAGTGCTTTACCAGCTGAGCTATCTTCCCAGTTTGTCACTATTGTTTATTTTTATGTATCGATGATGGAGCCCAGACCTTACATCTGCTGTGTTAAGCAGGGGATTGGCCACTGAGCCAGTCTCACCCCTTGATGGTATGTTTCTAGTGTTTCTCCTATCTGACACAGACATCTCAGCCTACTCATGCTCTAAACTGGGCTGTGGCTGCTTAGAACAGGCCCTTTCCAGTGAGGCTTTGGCTCCCACTTAAGCAGTTCCCATCCAGGCTAGATTCACAGCCTTTCTTCCCGTGCAACAGTGAACTGTCAGTTTCTTTGTCCTGTGGTAGAGCAGAAAGGCACTGCCTGCCAGTCTAGTCTTACTTATTGATTGGACAAACTTGTGGGACAGGTGGCTACCTGAGGTTCTGTAAGGCATAGGATCCCCTTTGCCACCTGTCTTGACATCATCACCATGAGCAACCAAAACCACTGCCAAATCCTGGACTGAGAGACAGAAGTGGTTTGAACCTAAAGGAGACCGTGTGGTAGAGCGTGGAAAATGATGCAGAGTGGCTCACTGTCCTTTGAGAGCCCCAGCCAGAACTTGGTGGAAGATGTTCTGTAGCTCCCACAACATGGGGTCTGAGGTAAGCCAGTAGAGCTGAGAGGGGTATATGTTGAGCATTTGACAGAAGTGTTGAGCCTCGGGACTAAATCTGACCTGAAGCTGCACTGGGTTCAGGATACCAGCAAGCTCCCTCCACATTCTGTGATGTGAGAGCAGTTCTAGTTGTATTGTTAGATACCACTTATCAGTCAGGGTTTAGAGCTGGTGCCTCCCTAGCTCAGATGCCCTGGGCACTTCTGTAGCATACATTGAATTTCTCCAGCAATGAACATGGGGAAGGTCAGAGGAAGTCTAGCCTGTGGCCATCGTGGCTGACACAGTTGGAGTGTGGTGGGTCAGACTGCCCAGCACGGAAGCTGTCTGTTGTGTAGACACATGACAGAGGTGCCTTAAGCGGTGGGTGGTGAAGTTCCGATGTCACTGCCCTCTCTATTCCTCCGCTTCCTTCAGAGGAATTTGCCCACTCCATCCCCTCACTTGTTTCTCTAGCTGCCAGCATCTTCCCCCTCCAACTGCTGGGGACTGGATGGTGACAAGTGCTAGCAGGTGGCTAGCTGGGTAGGTGCCACTTTGAGCAGGAAGGACAGTAGGCAAGAGATAGATTAAACCCCAAAGTTCACAGCAGTGAAGCCTCAGAGCAGAGTGATTAATGGTTTGTTGGCATTTATAAGAGTAAATGTTTAATCACTTATTACTACTGATTATGCTAATGAGATGGAATAATATATGGGAGCTTGGTTTGAGAGCAGAAAGCTTGCTGGGAAATATTGTGGTAATTGTCAGGACCCTGGTCCTCTCCTGGGGCCCCTGGAGAGCTTCTCTGCAGGTGTGACTGCTGCAAGGCTCCCCGGCTGAGTATGAAGTACTTGGGCGCAGGAGCTGGTCTCAGGAGGTTACACCAGCACTGTTTTAACTCTGCCTACCACCCGGAGTGCACTGCACACACAGGAGAGGGATGGCTGTTCCATCCATCCATGAAAAGAAAAGATCAAAGAACATTACCTTTATTTCTTTCCAGGGAAGAGGCTGCCTGGCTTCTGAGTGGCTCAGCAGTTGGCTGTAGGTCTCTCTGCTCTATGTCAGACTCTGCAGGGAAGGCTCTGGTGCCTACGAGGGATGAGCCCACTGTGGGGTCCTGGTAGGGCAGAGGCTTTCTTTCTCAGCAGCTCAGATGATGGTGGAGGCTGGAAGCTGTGAATTACCTCTCCTACCCAAGTGAAGGCAGGTATAGATCTGGCAAAGAGCTGCTGCAGCAGGGCACTGACCCAGTAGAACCAGATGATGTGGATAGGCCCCCTCCCTGATGGAAAGAGGGAAGAGTTACAGAACTTGTTCTTGCAAGGTCTCACCAGGTCATTGTCTCATGCTGCTGTTTTAATGGGAACCCTTGAGGCCAGCAGGAAAAAGTTCTGCTGCTTCCCTTTGGGAGATTAAGAAAGAGGTAGGGGGCCTGGATAGATGGCTCAGTGGTTAAGAGCACTGATTGGTCTTCTAGAGGACCTGGGTTAAATTCCCAGCACCCGCATCACAGTTCACAATTGTTTGTAACTCCTGTTCCAGGGGACCTGACACCCTCACACAGACACACATGCAGCCAAAACACCAGTGTACATAAAACAACAATAAATATACATTATAAAAAAAGAAAGAGATAGGGGGGCCTGGTTGCTCTCCTATCCCAGATTCCTAGATTTCTGTCTTCCCTACTTTGTCCTGGGGGCTTAGCAGATTACTGCAGGAGGATAGCTCATGCTGACTGAGTCTGGCTACCTTTCCTCTGTCTACTACCCATATATGCTGTCTTCCTGTGTTTTCCCTTACAGCACTGGACTCAAGCCTATCTGGGGCCGGGGTGACCTGCCTTGCTGTTTTGTGTTCCAGGAGTAGGGTAATAGAGTTAATATGGACTCGGGGACATGTACCTAGTGTTTAGCATCTGGTCCCCATTTTACAGGTGAGAAAACTGAGGATCAAGGTTGTTAGACAAGTTGTCCAAGCTTACCTCAGGTCGAAGCAAGGCCATAACTGGAAGCCACAGAAATCTAGCTCTGCCATGTGCCATTGCGGGCTACTTCCATTACTCAGACTACACAGTGTGTTTCTAAGAGGCTCCTTGGGCAGATGGCTATGACAGATGTGACCAGACCGTCTGTGAGATATCACAAGTGTGTGCAGGCCATCTGAGAAGTATATCTGTTGCTGGAGTTGTCACTTGGCTTCTGGGTGCCTGCTGGTGGGTTCTGCTATGTTCTAAGACCTGAGTTCTCCACCCCATAGCCATTTCTAAAATTTCCATGTTGGTGTATATACATGCCTGCATCACACTTGTACATATCCACAAACATGCATGCATGTATAGGGATGTCACAGGAATGTACAAATGTACTCATACGTATACACAAAGGAGTACATACATGCATATATAACTTGTACTTATGTGCACATTCATGCATGTACAGGAATATACAAATGTTCACACAAATACATAAAGGGGCATACACATGTATGTATGCACAGGACTGCACAAGTGGGTGTACACATACATAAAGGGGCATATGTACACATAAAGGGGTATATACACATGTGTGCATATACATACAATAAAAGGGCCACACATGTATATGCATACACACAGAGAGGAATGTGTGTGTGTGAATTTACTTGTACATAAAGAGGTCACACATGGGCACATGTACATACATGTATGTACAAGGATGCACATGTACACATACGTACACATAAAAACTGGCATGCATGTACATAAGTATTTGTGTAAAGAAGTGGACAAGTGTATATGCACATATATGTAAAGGAGGTCACACATGTATATATGAACATATATGCATAAATGCAGACCTGTGCACACAGATGCTCAAGACATAATTGAAGGCATTATAGACATAGAGAGGGCATAACTACAGACCTAACAGCTTTATGACTCTATTTAAAATGCAGGTTAATTTCTCATGTGTCAGGTCTTCTACAGCTAAGCTGTGAAATGTCTTGTTACTGCAAACCTCTGATACAATAATGAACACAAAATTAAGGTTATTTGTAGTGTCAGAATCTAAATTACCTGTGATTTGCATATTGGGAAAAGTACTTTTGTAGATTTTTTTATTATTATTATTAGATGAGTTAACACTACATATTCTGGTTCTAATAGATTTTCTCCTTGGAAAACATATTTTAATTTCTTCTCTGTCCACACACACTGATGCAGATGCTACATTTGCGAAAGTTTGTTTTCCTGCAAATAACCTTGTTCAGGATTGGTCCAAGGCAGGATTCTAGGTCATCTCTACTCTTCTCTACTTGATGACAGACAAATTGCCAAGGGAAAGTATACCCTGGAATATGAGGCTGTGTGTAAACCTCTGGCCAGGAGCCTGTTTGGTGGCTGCATGCACTGTGTTGTCACAGGGCTGAATCATGTGAGGTCAGTGTTGTCACAGTGAATGAACCAGGAACTCTGGTAAATGTACCTTTGTATGTGTCTCTGATAACTTCTGTTCTGCAAACAGAAAGGATTAGACTTGCTAGGCATGCCTTTTAAGGAGTTTGTTAAAATACTAGTAAATCAACCCTTGTAAAGAGAAGAAATTTGGAACATTTATTTTAGTAGCAATTAAACCCAGGGCCTTCCATATGCTAGTCAAGGGCTCTGTCAGTGAGTTACACACACACACACACACACACACACACACACACACACACACACACAGAGAGAGAGAGAGAGAGAGAGAGACAGAGAGAGAGAGACAGAGAGAGAGAGAGAGACAGAGAGACAGAGAGACAGAGACAGAGACAGAGACAGAGAGAGACAGAGAGAGACAGAGAGAGAGACACAGAGAGACAGAGAGAGACAGAGAGACAGTGACAGAGAGACAGAGAGACAGAGATAGACAGAAACAGAGAGACAGAGACAGACAGAAACAGAGACAGAGACAGACAGAAACAGAGAGACAGAGACAGACAGAGACAGAGAGCCCTTTAAGATTGTTTTGAGACAAGATCTTATTAAGTTATCCAGGCTGGCCTTGCCTTGTGTTTCTCCTGCCTCATTCTCTGCAGTGGCTGGGATAACCTCTTTTGTACTGCCAGGCCCTGCTTAATTTAAGCAGCAGAAAGACAATGGAAACCAGCTTCCTGGGGATGCACCCTTCTAACGTGGAGACACTTGCTTCCCTGCAGCCGTGTCTGATCTCTGACTTAACATCACCTGAGTGGCCCCTGCCTGCCTCTGACATCAGGAGGAACCTGCATTTTTCTTCCCACAGGTTCGTTTTCCTCCTGAAACTCTCCTTGGAGCAGTGGTTCTCAGAGCAAGCTGAACAGATCACACATGTCAGCCCTGTAGAACACAGATCTAGTCCATCAGAAATTCCAGTGAGACCAAGAACTCTCCAGCTCTGTGCCTGGACTTCCCAACGTTACAGTCGGATCTCAGAGAAAGACCCATCTTTCTACTAAGGGAACTTCATTTCACTCAGAAAATTCTGGCACACAGTGGGCCAGGCCCTTGGTACTGAGCCCTTTATAGCATCTTTGAAGTGGTTTTTATTAAGACACCAGTCCGCTGACTGCAAAGCAGCACATCTGTAAACTCACAGGCTCAAAGGCAGGAAAGAGAGACTCTCTCCTGGTTAGACAGCTAACTAGCCAGGTAACGTTAGATACATTCCTCTCTTTGCCATATTAAAATTTCCTCAATTATAGACAAAAGTGATTGTTTAAATTCTTCTAGAGGTTTCTTTATGCTTTGAAGGCACTGTTGGTCTTGGGGCATGAAGGGCACACTGGAGTGGGTTTGTCTGATGTTGCTTGTGTTCTAATGCATCTGGTTTCTCAAGATGTGGTAGCCCGCAGCGAGCAGATCATGTACTCTAGAACATGATGATGCCATGTGAACCTTCTCCCCAATTTAACTGGTCACTAAAAGGCTAGAGACTGTGATTGGGCAGGGGAGGGAGAAAGGTGGGACTGGAGGTTAAGAGAGGGAGTTGCAGGTAGAGAGAGAAAAAGGAGGAGGAAGCTGCCATGGACCAGAACTGCGTGGCCAGGAGAAACAGAACACGAGGCCTTACAGCTATGGTTATATTAGTTAGTATAGTTCTAGATCTGCCCAATCTAGGCATGTGGTTTATAAATAAAATATCTGGATTGTGTGTCTCTTCTGAGTGCTTATTAGGATTGTGAATTCTTACTACAGCACATGTCAACAAATTGCTCATTGCCCCCAGCAGAGGTGTCCTTTAGGAAGCTTGCTACCACTGAGCCCGAGCTAACCTTGGGCTAGGCTGGGCTTGTCTGGAAAGCTGAATCAAAGCCAGAAAGATTCAGAAAAGTTCCATACCCTCTCAGGAAAAGAAACACATTTTCCTCAAGAGGACCTCATCAGCTCCAGATTTCTAAGTGAGGCAGTTGCTTTCCCATCTGAATGACTAAGGTGAGAAATTTGCTTACTTTTTACCTGATTAAGGAAACAGGCAAAGAATACTTCGTCTGACTAGGAATTGGTTGGATGGCGTGGTGGTGCCTCTTGCTGTATCCTTTAGTCCAGTTCGAAAAGCTCTTTTGTTTCCTTGCCAGAAATACCAAGATCCCCAGCAGGCATCCTGCACTCCATCAGTCACCCTAGATGTCTATCCTTTGAGGAAGAGAGCCCTCCATCCGGCCTCATGTCACTCTTCAGCCTTCCCTCCAGTGTTAAGCACGTCTGCATATGGATTTGTTTCCCATAGCCCCCAGTGTTCTTAGACTCTGTGCTTAAAAGTTTCCAGCATCGGTGGTCCCAAGGATTCCTGCAATACAAGGTCAGGATGCCACAGGCCACTAATTGTAGGAAAAATCTGAAAACATCTTTGGACATCACGCAGGTTGGCTCTTTTAGCAGGCAGTGCCTTCCCAGAGAGACCTCTTCTGACCCACATGGGACCATAGAGGGATCCCCAGTCAGGCAGCTACACCCTCAAGGTACGTGGCAGCTCTTAGGACCTGGCTCTTCAGCCATTTTGGCTCTCTGTACAAGCTGTGGGCAAGGTTATGACATCTAGGCCCTAGGGTGATGGCAACAATGGGAGGAATCCCGCAGGAAGTCACCCACCATCACATGACTACTTTTCCTGGATGAAGACTCTCGATGCTTCGGATTCAGAGCTGTGGCAATATTCTCCCAGAGATGTTGTCTTCAGGGTACCTGCTGTCCCAAGTGATCCTGTCCTGCTATGTCTCAGAGCTTTTGACCTCTTTTCCTCACCCTTCTATAAGATCTCTGGCCTCTCAAGTTAATTGAAAGAAAGCAGTTTTTGGAGCCACCAGTGGGTCAGGTGAATTGGTGGTTTTCTGAGTCAGACTTCATCTGAACGAGTCTCTCTCTGTCCTGTCCTAGACTCAGTGTTCTCTGAGTTTTAGTTCTGATATAGGTCAGTAAGCCTGACCACCTTTCGGTGAACACATTTTCTTCTCTTGGGTTTGGCGCTTTTATTGGCTTCCTAGGTCAAGAAGAGAATGTGCTCACAAGGAACTGGAGATGAGAGGAACAGGGCAGGAGACCAGCCGTCCTTTGCAGGACTGCAGAGGGCTGCCTTGTCTGACCTCAGTGGGAGAGGATGTGCCTACTCCTGTAGACTTGATGCCCTAGGGTAGGGGGAGATCTGGAGGGGGCACCCTCTCGGAGGCAAAGGGGAAGGGTCCTGGGAGGGGGAAGAACTCTGTGATGGGGAACCAGGAGGGGGCAACATCTGGGATGTAAGTAAATAAAATAATTAATTAATTAAAAAAATACTGCAGTCTGGTGAGGGATAGGGCTTGCTATCCCTGACAAGATAGGCTTAGGGCACTGGTGCTTTTGAGTTCTTGAAACTCAATGTCCGCATCACACAGCCACTCTCCTTTTGTCCCCAACCATCTCTCTACTTTTCATTTAAGGAATCTGCAGTGTCTGCGAATGCAGCCCCAGCTCATTGTGTAACCCAGCAACCCAGGAAATCAGACCAGGCCTGATTTTAGCTCTTAGAAAATGTGTTGCTGTGTGCTGCGTTGAAGGTAATCACAGAGCCTGCTCCTGATCACCATGAGCTGAGAAACTTCAGTTCTGAAACGTCCTGCAACCTCCCAGCCACCCCAATGATCAAAAAGACAGCTAAAGGCCCTCTCCACTGCTCAGAGTCAGGCTTGGCTTGCTCACCTTCTCCCTGTGTCGGTGACCCCTGTTTTGCAGCCTTTTACATGTGCTGCAGCTCTGAGGTCTGAGCCTGTTTCTTGTAGGCTCCTTGCGGATAACATTTCTAGGAACAATTTCATTTGGCTCACAGAAGCTCTCAGAGCTGGGGAGCTGTTACAGAGCCAGGCACCCTTGGGATCAAGTCCACCAGGATGCACAGTGAACTTTTAGTAAGTTAAAGATCACTTTTTCTGGGTATCTGCTGTTTTATGGTCTTTATTGTTACCGAGGGCTGTTTTTTTGTTTTTGTTTTCCCCCTTGCAGGGTATGTGAAAGTGTTATTTAAATGGTACATTGAAATGGAGTTTATCGTGTTTGTCAAGGTCCCATCCAAATGCTGGGGCTGCATGTGCAATGTGGACTTTATGATTTCTTTCCCAAGTCATCCCTTACTTCTTTGGTTGTACCCAGACTAAGAGCAATGAAAGGTTTTTACAAGGAATTCATGGATTTCTGAGTTAGGCATTTCTACACCTGTTTCTATCCTTACTCCTCACTGCAATATGAATTCACTGTTTGTAAATTTAACACCATTCTCCCCATAGTAACGGCATTAAAGTTTTTATTGGCTCCAAGCACTTAGAATCCTAGAATTCCTAGAATCCCCACTGTCTCTTACCATTGCATATGCCTTTGAGGACAAGGAGTAGAGCCTTCTATCCACTCGCTCCTGCAGAGGGGTCTTGGACCTTTGCTCATTACCCCTACAAAGCAGGACTGGTCCATGGAGCATAGAGAAAGGGGCATGGCTATCCTCCACAGTGGGAGCTGGCTGGGTCCTACTGTACAGTGAGTGGCTGATGTGGGTTCTTGAAAGCATTCAGGGGTACCATCCAAAGGTGGGATAGTAGTGTCTGTGCCTCCAGCTCACAAGCACACCGACTCTGGGCTGCAGCTTGAAGGTTTTCATTTTAAGTTTCTTTAGGGTAATGGGGGTTCCTGGCAAATCCAGCTCCTTTGATTACTTTTCCACAGCAAAGAAAATATGGTATCCCGAGGATTTGTCAGGCACTTGCTTGTGATTGACGCCGTACTTTTTCAAAGCACTGCGTTTTATGGGAACTGTCAGCTCTTGCCTCGGAAGGAGACTTTTTATGCTTTGTGGCACTCTGTGTCATTTCCGTCAGTGCCGGGACCACGCTTATTGAGGGCTTATTAGTTCCAAGTGCCTGATTCACTGGCTGCGTTTTGAATATGATGTCTGCAAGTTTTTAACTTTTCTACTTTTATCTCCAGCTGGGAATTCCTCACGAGACAGACAGTAAAGGAGTCAAACTGCCGGAAGCAGCTTTCCTGGTGCGGCTCAGCATTTTCTCAGCTGCAAGCAGTCGTTAGAGACAAACCACTTTCCCAACGCAGGGAGCCCAGAGTGAACCCTGCTTCTGCCAAGGCCCACCTCATAGATGGGTGGAATTTCTGCTTAGTTTCTCTCCCCTGGGGCCCTT
>JADRCD010219555.1:0-10353 GCA_019843815.1 Montemys delectorum
GAAGGTCAAGCCACTCACATTTTGACATAGTTCCTAACATTATTATTTTTTTAAAAAAAAACCTTTATACTTTTATCCAGATTTCACTGTTTTTCCCATTCACTTTTTCTAAGATACTGTATTGAAAGCATCATTTGACTGTAACTTTAACTTTTTTCAAAACCTATGTTTTTATTATTTTATTTATTTACATTCCAGTCTTTGCTCTTCCTTCCGGTCCCCTTTTCCACAGTTTCTCATCACATTCCTCCTCTCCCTTGCCTTCAAGATGGTGCTCTTCCCCCAAGCAGGCCACCCCTTTCCTTGGGGCCTTAATTATCTCAATGATTAGGGGCATCTTCTCCCACTGAGGCCAGACCAGACAGTTCTCTGCTTTATATGTGCCAGGGGCCTCAGATTAGCCCATGTATGCTGCCTGGCTGGGAGCTCTCCAGGATCTGGGTTAGTTAACACTGCTGGTCTTCCTGTGGTGTCATCTTCCCCTTCAGTTTCTTCAATCCTTCTCCTAATTCAGCTACAGGAGTCTTCAACTTCAGTATAAGTATTTGCTCTTTCTCAGTCAGCTGCTGCTAGGGTCTTTCAGAGAACACCCATGCCAGGCTTCTGTCTGTAAGCACATTATAGCATCAGTAATAGTGCCAGACCTTGGTACCCCACAACCCCATGAGATGGATTCTGAGTTAGGCTGGTGATTTGACTGCCTCTCCTTCAGTCTCTTCTCCATTTTTATCCCTGCAGTTCTTTCAGATAGGAACAATTCTGGGTCAGAAATTTGACTGAGGGTTGGTAACCCCATCCCTCCACTCGAGGTCCTGCCTATCTACTGGAGGTGGACTCTTTGAGTTCCCTGTCCTCATTGTTGGGCATTTTTGCTAAGGTCACCTCCACTGAGTCCTGAGAGTCTCTCACTTCCTGGGTCTCTGGTACTTTCTAGGGGTCCCCCCCCCCCACCTCCCATTCCTTGAGGCTGCATATTTCCATTCATTCTCCTTCTCCTCTGGGCTTCTCTCCTGTCCCCAACCCCTGTCCTATTCCACTTTTCTCCTTCCCCTCTACCCCATTTTTAATTGGGTTATTTGGTTTCTTGAAGGTTAACTTCTTGAGTTCTTTATATATTTTTGATATTAGCCCTTTATTGGATGGAGGATTGTTGGTCTGTTCCATCACAGGGCTAGACTGTTCAGGGAGGTGGAACTTTAGAAGTTTTGATGGTGGCATTCTGTGGCAGGGCACATGTTGGGCTATAGGGAAGCCACAGGACACTGCTCTGGGGGTGGGGAAGTGCAGTCTGGTTCAGGGGATCCCAGGCCTGCAAGGAGGCTGGGGCCATCTGGTTCTCAGCTTCTCAGGCACCCAGGCGCCACTGGGTGCTGTATAAGAGCTGAGAATGGAGTGGGAGGCCAAGGGGGCAAAAAGAGGGGAGCTCTGGCTGGTCCTGCAGGGAGAATTCTGCTTGGGCTGGGTGGTGGCCTTGGCTGGGAGTATGGCTCTATAGGTAAAAGCGTCCTTGGCTCCCCACAGCATATCTCAGTTAAAAGAGGCAGTCCATAGTTTTAAGGTATTTATTGTTGGGGTGGAAAGTAGATGAGTAAAACCATACCCCACTTCTCAGGGCAGGCCTGAAGTTAAAGACCTTTGGCAGGGAGGAGTGTCTGAGAAGGAGACTCTAGGCTTTTAGGTACCTCATTAAATGGAGATTTTTCTTGAGGCTTCATGATCACAAGTCATATCCTCTACCTATGAAGGGGATTGGGGCCACAAATCCAAGGCTGTGGCCAGTGACAGGAGCCTGGTGCCCAGGAATCAGGCAAAATACCTATTATCCCTTTAGGGTCACCAGGGTTTCTAGCCTTAGTTCAACCAGGAACCAGGCTGCCTTTTCACAGTCCTACATAGGGTTAGTAAAGATTTCTTCCCAATCTGTAGGTTACAGATTTGTCCTGTCAAAGGTGTCTTTTGCCTAACAGAAGCCTTTGCGTTTCATGAAGTCCCATTTATCAATTGTTGATCTTGGAGCCTGAGTTAGTGGAGTTCTGTCCAGGAAATTTCCCCCTGTGCCAATGAGTTTGAGGCTCTTTCTCACTTTCTCTTCTACAAAGACAAAATGGGAAACAAAGAAAGAGAACTTCAGGCCAATTTCCCTTATGAATTTTGATGCAAAAAAAAATACTCAATAAAATTCTCGAAAGCTGAATCCAAGAACACATCAAAACCATAATTCACTACGATCAAGTAGGCATCATCCCAAGAATGCAGGGATAGTTTTAATAGACAAAAATCATCAAATACACTATGTAAAGAAACTTAAGGAAAAAAGTCCCATGATCATCTCATTAGATGCTAGAAAAGCCTTCAACAAAACACAATACCCCTTCATGTTAATAATCTTGAAGAGATCAGGAATTCATAGCACATAGCTAAGCATATTAAAAGCAATATACAGCAAACTAACAGCTGACATCAAATTAAATGAAGAGAAACTAGAAGTAACACAACTAAAATCAGGGACAAGAAAACATTGCCCACGCTTTCCCTAACTATTCAATATAGTATTTGAAGTTCTAGCTAGAGCAAATAGACAATAAAAGGAGATAAAGGGGATACAAATTGGAAAGGAAGAAGTCAAAGTATCACTATTTGCAGATGATATGATAGTATTCATAAGCAACCCCCAAAATTCCACCAGACAACTCCTACAGCTGATAAACAACTTCAACAAGGTGGCAGGATATAAAATTAACTCAAACATATCAGTAGCTTTCCTTTATACAAATGGTAAACATGCTGAGAAAGAAATTTGGGAAATGAAACCCTAATGGTCTTATAATATTATGGACTCCACCCAGGCATTCTTGGCTTGTTTCAGTAAGTTCTGTTTTTCCTCAAGAACATTCATTTATACTGTTACATTTTTCTCCACTCATATCCTTACCTCTCCCATGACTTCCCACTAAGTTTCTCTAAATAGTGCAATAAATAGATATTAATTTATTCAAACGATGTTCATTGTTTATTTTGTGACAGGCATCTTGTCCTGGTTGAGGATACCTTAAAAGACAAGATAAAGTCATTGTTTTTATCTGGTTGATATTTTAGTGGGTAAAAGCACACTGCCAATAAATCGCAGTGCTCTTTGTTCTGAAGGAAGCAGGAGTTGAGATCAAGAGGTACAAAATATGGAAGTGAGGTACAGTATACTTTCAAGAATTTTGGAGCTTCTCTGATAATATTACAAATATAGGTTTGCTAGCTACCAGCCTTCCCTCACAGTTACCTGAGGGGTCAGCCATAGCTTCATGTCTCCAGTATATGCTTTGGCCTTAATTGGCAAAATGATGGTTTCAGAATTAAAAACAACAACAACAAAACATCAGAATATCATATAAAATATTAAAATCATTTGTGTCTACTACTCCTTCCTATTCTACCTTAAAGAGAAGATCTTTTAGACCTATTTTGGATAAACAGAATACCAACATCACATTTGAGTCAGCTTTCATTAGGATATCAGGGTTAGCTTCCTGTCTTAATTTTATGATAAATACAATCTTTCAAACATAGGCTTCCAGTCTCAACTTAAATACCATGGGCAGGGTGACATCACATGAACCATTGACAGAAATTGGGAACTCGCTTAAGCCCAGCATCACAGAGAATATTGAAATTCCTCTTCTATCCATTCCTCTGTTGAGGGACATCTAGGTTGTTTGCAGTTTCTGGCTATTATAAATAAGGCTGCTATGAACATAGTGGAGCATGTGTCCTTATTACATGTTGGAGCATCCTTTGGGTATATGGCCAGGAGTAGTATAGCTGGGTCCTCTGGTAGTACAATGTCCAATTTCTGGAGGAACTGCCAAACTGATTTCCAGAGTGATTGTACCAGCCTGCAATCCCACCAGCAATGAAGAAGTGTTCTTCTTTCTTCACAACCTCTCTAGCATCTGCTGTCACCTGAGTTTTGATCTTAGCCATTTTGACCAGTGTGAGGTGGAATTTCAGGGTTGTTTTGATTTGCATTTCCCTGATGACTAAGGATGTTGAACATTTCTTTAGGTGCTTTTCAACCATTCGGTATTCTTCAGTTGAGAATTCTTTGTTTAGCTCCGTACCCCATTTTTAATAGTATTATTTAGTTCTCTGGAGTCTAACTTCTTGAGTTCTTTGTATATATTGGATATTAGCCCTCTACTACTCAGCTATTAAAAACATGAATTTATGAAATTCTTAGGCAAATGGATGGATCTGGAGAATATCATCCTGAGTGAGGTATCATTTTGTGATAAGTGAATATTAGCCCACAAGATCGGAATACACAAAGTACAAACCACAAGCCATAAGAAACTCAAGAAGAAGAAAGACCAAAGTGTGGATACTTCATTCCTTCTTAAAAGGGGAAACAAAATACCCATGGAAGGAGTTGCAGAGACTAACTATGGAGCAGTGACTAAAGGAAGGACAGTTCAGAGACTATTATGGATGTCAACAAGTGCTGGATGACAGGAGGCTGATGTAGCTATCTCATGAGAGGCTCTGACAGTACTTGACTAATACAGAAGTAGAGGCTCACAGCCATCCATTGGACTGAGTACAGGGTCCCCAATGAAGGAGCTAGAGAAAGGACCCAAGGAGCTGAAGGGCTTGCAGCCCCTTAGGACGAACAACAATATGAACTAACTAGTACCCTCAGAGCTCCCAGGGACTAAACTACCAACCAAAGAGTACACATGGGGGGTGGGGGTGGGGTACTCATGGCTCTAGCAGCATGTGTATAGCAGAGGATGGCCAAGTAGGTCATTAATGGGAAGAGAGGCCCTTGGCCCTGTGAAGGTTCTATGCCCCAGTGTAGGGGAATGCCAGGGCCAGCAAGGAGGAGAGGGTGGGGTGGTGAGAAGGGGGAAGGGGGAGGGAACAGGGGATTGTTTTTGTTTTTGTTGATTTTATTTTAATTTTCTTTTCTTTTCTTTTTGGAGGGGAACCTGGGAAAGGAGATATTGTATGACATGTAAATAAAGAAAACATCTAATAAAAAAAAGAAATTCCTCTTCTAAAACGAGGCTTTAGGATAGCCTAGAATAGAGCAGTGTACGACAAGGACACTCCACAATAATGCACACCACAAACTTCCCTCTCCCGGAGGCTCAGGAACAGATTTAGAGGCCCGCCCCGCCCACTTCCGGGTTCCTGGCGCCGCGGCCGTCGCGTGCGTAATGACGTTTCAATCCCCTGCAGACCCCGGAAGTGCAACTCGAACTTGGTGGGGCGCGGATCTTGAGAGAGAAAGTCGGAGCAGGGACCCGAGGGAGTTGGTGCAGAGATCTGGAAGGCCACGCCTCCTCGCGCCTACCCTCTCAGCCTCGCAGCTGGGGACAGTGCTCAGGTAGGACTGCGCTGGCCACCTCTGCGATCCGCCGCAGGGGCGAGACCCCGGAGGGGCTGGCCTGGCTGGGTCTCGGGCGGGATGCTGGCGCCGGGGTCCTGACTGTCAGGAGCCACGAGTCGTCTGTGGGTCACTTCTCTCACCTCTGTGCAAGATCTTACAAAAGGGCTGCTTCACCTGCCTTGTCCACTCTTCAGGCAGGAGGAACACGTGTGACCTGGGGTAGCTAGCCTGTGTCTGAGTCCCTGAGGCTCTGGTTTTCGCCAGATAACTTAGAGGAAGAGACCCTCCACTTACTGAAGTGCAGTTGTCTGGTTGAAGTTGTTTTTAGTTGTTCGTTTTCATACAAAGAGTGTCAACCACTGAAGCTGTGGCATACATTAATAGCAAACATTGAAGTGTACTTATAAAATGCCCTCAAAAACTTGTATCATGTGAACGTTAGTAGAATGTATATATTCTTCTGAAAGTTATTTACATTCAGAAGCAGACTACATCACGTGCTTCTTGTTTTCTCAAAATGTCTGTCTTTGGAGTCAAGTAACTTCTATCTAAGAGTGTTTGGATTACATTTAAAAGACAAATCGTACTGTCCATTTTCCCCAAATTCTCAAAAAAGCTGTATTGAGAAAGTTCTGTGGTCTGGACCAGTTACTGCCTTGCTTTGATTGTTTTGAAATAGGTCCATTGTGATGGTGCTCTTAAAGCTCATGGTTTGGTTTTGTCTTAAAGAACTGTCAAAGTATTCTGTTTTTCCTTATTCTTTTTCCTTTCTTGTGAGAGACAGAGACCCCTTTTCATTCTCAGACTAAGTCAGAGCAGGCTAAATTTAGGTTTCATTGTCAGTGCTGGTATGATGCGTTTTGTAAGCGTTCCTACTTTTGACTTAGGATTCTGGTCCCTTAAACTGTCAAAGGGATGAGAACTGAAGGGTTGTCTAGAATGGCTTTTTGGCTTCGACTACAGCTGCACTTCTACATGGTAGAACAGTATCCAGGCCAGGAGGAAAATAGAATTTATAAAGCTTCAAGCATCGATCTAGTCATTCATCCAGCTGTATTGACTAGCCACCGACCGTATGTCAGGTAGTGTGCCGTGTTCAGAGAAGAGAATAGTGAACAAACAGAACGTCATGAGCTGCTGGTGCTTTTACTCTAGTGGGTGGAGATCAATCCTCAGGCAGAGGATTACGCATAAATAGTAGTGAGAATGTTCGTGAGGAAAAATGAAGCAAGTGGAGGGGAGAAGGGGCTGTTGAGTACAGATCCAAATTAAGTGAGAAACTGGACTCTACATTTATGGGGGCTGTGGTTTAGGTGAGTTCAAAGGCTCTAAGGTTGAAACACATTTGTTATCACTTGGAATAATAAAAATATAGGGCTTAATGGTCTGGAGAATGAATATTTAGTGACTTGTTATGTTTATGATAGATTTTATTTATTGATCACCAACTTAGCTTTGGGAGGAGAATCTAGGCTCAGTCCACATATAAAGGTACTTCCATGCTCAATAAAGAGCAACATTTAGTCAGTTAATGTAATGTTTGTTGCCTTTTGTTTTTGTTAGATTGGATTTGCCCAATAGTGTTATTATTTAGTGAATACTTCTCTCCTCTGTACCAATTTTACGTTTCATTTTCTTTATCATTATAGTAAAATGTACCTAACAAAATATTTTACTTGGGCAGCATAGGCTGGAGGATCTCTGTGAGTTTGAGACCAGCCTAGTATACAAAAGGAGTTCCAAGATAGTCCTCTGTTACAACAGAGGAACTCTGTCTTGAAAAACAACAACAACAACAATTTCAAGTATTCAGTTCAGTAATACAAATGATGTTCATGTTGTTGAATAGCCATCATTGCTGTCTGTCTTCAGTACTTTTTCATTTTTTCCTGGATGAAGTCTATACTTATTAAATACTACCTCCTTATTGCTAACTCTACTTAGCCCCTGGCAACAATGGAGCTTCTTTCTGTGTCTATGACTCTGACTACTGTGGACATATCATATGAGTGTACTCATACAGCATTTGTCCTTTTGTGACTGGCTTATTTAACATAGGACAGTGCCCTCAAGTTTCAGCTATGTTATTGCATATGTCAGAATGTCCTTCCTTTAGAAGCTGAATATAATAATCACTGTATAAATGTATCAGTTTTATGTATTTGTTTATCTGTGGATACTTGAGTTGCTTTTACTTTTTTTGGTTATTACTGTAAATGATGCTGCTGTGTGCATAAACGTCTGTTTGCCTTACTTTCATTTCTTCTGGTTATATATCCTTAAATGAAGCTAATTATGAAAATTTTGAATAGTTTACATCTTGAATGTTCATCTTTTAAGGTTGGGTCCTCAGAGAAGTGCTGTGGGAAGAATCAGATTCTGCTTTGGAAGTTTTCATCATGGAAGGCATGCTCTTGAAGAGGGTGGCGGGACCTTAGCCCCTTCTTCCTTGCTTTGTTTCTGCCTCTTGGCTAGAGGCGAGCCCTTTGCTTTGCCCTGGGCTCCTTTCTGTTCTCACCATAGTGTGCTCCCTTCCACAAGTACACACGCAATAGGGCTAACTGAAAATGTACTGAACCCTCTAAAATTGTGGGCCGGAGTGAACCTTTTTCTCTTTGTATGCTGACTACCTTAGTGTTTGTTATGGTAACAGAAAACTGACTAATGGGATTCCATGTCTAAGTTTTTAAGGAATTGTCATACTGTGTACCACACTGACTATCCAGTTTTTCTTTCCCACTAGCCATGAGCAGGGTTCTAATTTCCCTACAGTGTTGTGAATATTTGTCCACATCTTCATGAAACCTTAAAAAAAAAAAAAAGGTTAATTGCCATACTCATAACTGTGTAGGACTGTGGTTTTGGTTCACAGTCCTATAATATTAGTAATGTTAAATACTTTTTACTGTGCTTTTGGTTACTGACATATCTACTTTGGAGTTTTTGAAATAGTCTTTGTAGTCTAGTCTGGCTTCAAACTCACGATGCTTCTGCCACATACACACACATAGTAAGATTAAATAGGCTTACAGATGTGGCAACCAGTCCCAGCTCTTTGGGTTATGTGTTGTACTAGGGATTGAACCATGGGCTTATGCATACTGGAGAAGTGCTGTAGCTCTCAGTTCTGTCTCAAGCTTGTTAATTTAAGACCTGATTTTAGTAAAACTTTTAAAGATTTATTTGAGATATTTTAAAGTATTGGGTTGCCTTTTAAGATGGCAAATACCTTGTGTTTTCTTGCTTTTTAACCGTAAAGTTCTATAATAGTAAAAACCCTTGAATGACTGTAGGCTAGGTATCTATACCCCATACTTAGAAATTAAACAGAAACAAAAACAGAACTCTAAAGTCTCCTTTGTACAGTGAACAGAACTTTCAGTATCACATTATGATGAGAACAACTCAGAGAAACCAAAGATCTCTGTTTTGCTCTGTTGTTTTCTCCTTTAATTGAAAGGAAAAAGGTATATTGATTGGCTGGCTGTACCTGTGAAGTGGACCACCTTTGTTTGCTAGCTGAGAAGAGAAGGACACTGAAGAGAAAAGATATGCTGGGTAGCAATCAAGCAGTCTGTGGCTAAACGGACAATGACAAAGGAGATCAGTAATAATAATAGACAGTGAGTACCATGACAGCACAGAGAAGATCAATGAGTAATGAGATACTATAGATTCACAGTTTGGAATGGCATGGGGAAGAGGTTGAGAGAGTGCAAATCCCCAATCACTTCTCTGTATGTGGTTCTGAAGCAAAACACTGGGCCCTCAGTAATTCTGGGGGACCTGCTCCATATCAAGTAATATGTTTCAATTTCTGTGGTTCAGTAGCCATTGTTAGAAGGTATGAGCTGTGTATAGTTCTGCAGAATAAGCGTAAGTTTTGGAGAATATCTACCACATGATTTTTGTTCCTATGACAAAGATTTAGTTGAGTACACCGCCCCCCCCCCCACAGGTTCTTACTATGTAACTTTGGCTGGTCTAGACCTTGCCATGTAGACTAGGCTGGTCTCAAACTCAAAGAGATCTACCCACCTGCCCCACCTTTCAAAATCTGGGATTAAAGGCACAAACTACCATGTTAGCCACTAAAATATTTTTATATTTAATGTTTAAAATAGAAAGAAGTATCTTACTGAAGGATGCCTGACAATCCACTAGGTTAGAGTAACTGAGTAACTTCTTTTTTTTTTTTTTTTTTTTTTTTTTTTTTTTTTTTTTGTGCAAACACCATTTATTTTAAACTTTGGACATATGCTTACAAACTCTCAGTTATAAAGCTCATATAAGTCAACCACCATTTTTCTGTAGTTTAAATAATGAATGAAGAAAATTATGCCATAAATTTCCTTATCATTTTTGGCTAACTGAAATTTATTAATTTGCTACATATAGGGTAACAGGTGGCTGACTTGCTCAAGGCTTTTCAACTAAGTTACATGTAAGTTAGAGATGGCAGCACTGCATTACCTTCTCTGCATCATTGTACTCTGGTTTTTGGAAGCACTTTGGTTTGCAATGTATAGAATAATTTTTGTTTCTGAGAAAATATTACTGCTAGGACAGATCAGCAGAGCAAGCATTTACTGTATATACACTTCTTTTTATTTTTTATTTTTGGTTTTTCTGAGAGAGGGTTTCTCTGTATCCCTGGCTGTCCTGGAACTCACTCTATAGACCAGGCTGGCCTCGACCTCAGAAATCCACCTGCCTCTGCCTCCCAAGTGCTGGGATTAAAGGCGTGCACCACCACCGCCTGGCTGTATGTACACTTCTTTATAACAGATTTTATATTTGATGTAAACATAGTGTTAAATCATCATAAACATAGTCTTGATTTACTCAGTTTATAGGGGTGATAATAAGGCTCAAGTTGGGGTTAGGGCCTTGGAAATCTATTTTTTTTTTTTTTTTTTGGCCCGGGGTTCTCTGTATAGCCCTGGCTGTCCTGGAACTCACTCTGTAGA
>JADRCD010219556.1:0-11241 GCA_019843815.1 Montemys delectorum
CAGCCTTCTTCATTGCAGGCCCCACAGGGCTATGGCTATGGAGCCCTTGGTTTTCCTGACTGTCTGTGCTGAGTCACAGAGGTTAAGAGAAAGGACTCTCTACCCAGCTGGTTTCTCATGGGTTCTGTGGACTTGCAGGGCAAGCCCATGCCTCTAGCAGATATCCAATGAGTATCAATGAGAGCCACAAGCCTGGGAACCACGGGCATGGCATGAGGAAGGCTTGTTTGAAGAAGGCTGTTACTCCGTGGGGTGGATGGAAGAACAGGCATAGCAGATTATAGGTTGGAGGCTTTGAGTTCTGCGGGGTCCAAGTCATAAAGACTCCGATGGAGTTCATCACACCAGAATCCACAACCACACATGCCTCTATACCCAAGCCCCAACACCATCTGTCATCCCTGGGTACACCTTCACACCTCCTGTTGAACTTCTGAAGTACGGAAAAAATTTTGGATTGGAACTATAACTCACAGTGCAGGGAGGAAGGCCCCAAGCTTACAAGCTTAGCTCTCCCTAGCATAGTGAGAGACCTGCCTCTGGCCAGACAGATTGTGCCTGGGACAGAATAAGCCAAGGAGGGATCAAGGAGGGCTAAGGAAGGGAATTGCATTTTCCAGAAGAGGGGCTCAAGAAAGGTCTCAGCAAGGGTCGGGGGGTGGGTGGCTGAGGGTTGTGGGAGATATGAGAGAAAACTGTTCAAGGAGGTGAGGCAAAAGAGAGTCTGTGCGTGGTTGTCTGTCTGAGAGAGATGTGATCTGGACAGAAAAAAACCTCCATACTGCCAGTTTGCATCATGGCCCCTGCTTGAGAGCTATGGAATCCCCGTGCATCTTGCTTGTGTGGAGCATCCTGTTTGGGCTTGAGGCTTCCATTCATGGCAGATGCTTACTGCTAGAGTCCTCTGGGAGTCCTCTCAGAGTAGAAACACTGAAGCTCAGAGAGAATGTGAGGATGTATGGAGGGCCTCCAACAGGGATACAGATACATGTTGGGCTTGGGTATGGAGATAGTATGCCCTTGTCTCAGATCCTTTTATAGCACAGAGACCCGAGGCTCTCTCTAGCCATTCCATGTGTCTTCGTCTGTCTCACTTGCTCACACTTCTGCCTTCTCTGGTCCCACTTACTTCTAAGACAATGGGTTAAAGGGGTTTCCCCTTGCCAGAGGGAACATGAATGTGTGGGTACCAACCTAGAAGAGGAACACTCTCACATGACATAAACTACCCCAGGCTGGGACATAACTCTTGCCCACCCTGCCCCTTCCAGGTAAGGAGGATGGACGATCTTGCAAGAAGGTGACCATCCGCATGACCATCCGCAAGAACGACTGCAGGAGTAACACCCCTGTGCGTGAAGGGATGGATATCTTGGGGTGGTGGGGTGGTAGCTGTGGTGGTGGTGGCGGCAGTGGCGGCTGAGGGACTGGCGAGATAGATGTTCCCAGGCTACCTTGCTGACATGTTCGTCCCCAGGTGAACCTGGTGTCTTGCGATGGGAGGTGCCCTTCTGCCAGCATCTACAACCACAACATCAACACCTATGCCCGCTTCTGCAAATGCTGCCGTGAGGTGGGACTGCAGCGTCGCTCTGTGCAGCTCTTCTGTGCCACGAATGCTACCTGGGTGCCCTATACAGTACAGGAGCCTACAGACTGTGCCTGCCAGTGGTCCTGAGGCCTGAGTGCCAGGGCTGGCTGGGTCACCCCTGACACTCTCATGTTCTCCTTCCAGCTGGTCTAGACAAAGGGGAGAGGTTAAAGGTGGGAGATCTTGTTTGTGGTGTGTGTGTGTGTGTGTGTGTGTGTGTGTGTGTGTAACAGTGAACAGCATCCACAAGGGACCAGAATAGGCCCCACCTGCCCATCCTGGCTCTCTCTCTCTCTCTCTCTCTCTCTCTCTCTCTCTCTCTCTCTCTCTCTCTCTATCCCTCTACATGCACATCGGAAAGTGCCATTGCTCCGGGCTTTTGGAATCCAACTCTACATCGCTTGAGGTCAGGAGGGAAGCTGCAGGCCCAGGAGCTGAAGGCCTGATCCATCTGTGACTCTGGCCAGGATTTCTTGGGGGAGGGGCCAGGGCTTTCCTGATACACTGCAACCAAAGCAGAACCCAATACTCGCTTAGGGTTAAGATTTGGTGGCCTTCTTCTTTCTTGGCCCTCTTAACAATGGGGAAACCATAATACAAGGAAAAGGGATGTAACTAACATCTCTGCCTGTGTCAAGAGGCCTAGAACTCCTCAAAGCAAAGAGGATGGGCTTGGGGCTCAGGGATGCCCATGGAGATCTATGAGGCCATGCTGTGACTGAGCAGTTACCTCTAGACTCCTCAAGCCTCAGAGGGTGCCCTGACATTCTGGTATCTAGAAGAGCAGGTCCAGGTCTGTGCCTCTGTGTGTCACATGCTCACTGTTCAGCCAGGTACCCATCCCAGATGGTGGTGGACAGCCCACCCCTCTAAGCAGTTCTGGAGTGTAGCTGGCACTTCCAGCCTAAAGTTCTGTCCCTTTTCTCTAAGCATGTGAAAAGTGTATCTGTGCTAGGTCTTATGTGTACAAGGTGGTGGCTCAGTGCTGCCTGGAACTGTATGGGTGGAGAATGTCTGTAGGTGAAACGCAGCCATGTGAGTCTGCAGCCCTGGTGGACTTATTGTCTGACAGAGCCTTGCCTCCAAACCAAAGCGTGCCCCCTAAAGCCACGACCAGAGCTCCTGTCCACAAGCCACTCTGAAGATACCCTCTTTCCTGCACTGCTTTGTGCTAGTGGGTCTCAAAGGTCATGACCTGCTGCTGTTCAGGTCCCAGCACCGCCCTGATGCCCCTATGGGGTAAAGGTCCTGTGTCAAGATGGTCCCCATCTTTGCTTTGTCTCTGTGGCTCCTCTGTGTCTTCTTCATGTATCAATAAACTGCAAGAAGTCTTCCAAGCATCTCTGAGGATGCCATGCTGGCCTATTGTCCAGGAGAGCATCAGTTGTGAAGAGAAGACCCCTGGGAGGGTCCTGGGGTCTTATAGACTTCTGAAGTTTACCTGTTTTTTTTTCCTCTATCACCGTAACTCCCACCCAGGAACCCCTACTGCCTGTCCTGTCCCCAATGTTCCAGCCCACACTCCCAGTGCTCCTGTTAAGTTACTCCTGGTAAGACCAACTACTCCAGGATAAACAATGCCAAGGAAAGATGAACAAAGCAGAAGCCCTGTCTTGCACTGTGGGGCATGAGGGTGAGGACTCCACTACTGAGCCCACACTGTGGAGCAGGCAGGAAGGAGGTGGGGCCTAGGACCACAGTTAGTGGTATTCAGTTGCCCTCAAAAAATCAAGACCAGCAGCACTGTCATAAACATGCACAGAATCCAGAAAATCATAAAAAGTAAAATCTTTTGCTATGTTGTAATGCTTTTAGGCAACTAGTGTAGCTTAGTCGTGGCCCTCCAAAGAGGCACTTAGCACATCCCTGGAACCTGTGAAGAGGCCATCATCTTCCATGTTAAAGAGTCTCTCAGGTGTGAATGGGTTAAGGATTTTAAGAGGAGGCAATTAGTGTGGCTTACTCATTTGGGTCCATAGAAAGGGGGCAGGAAGGCCAGAGTCGAGAGCAGATGAGGTGACAAGGAGGGTGCCCTGTCAGCGTAGGAGGCAGTGGCGATGCCCAGGAGCTCCAGGCAGCTTCTAGAAAGTGGAATTCAAGAAGTGGCTTCCCACTTCTGGGCTGGTGTCTTACTCACCTCTCCATTGCTGTGATAAAACCCCATACATAATTAAGGGCAACTTAGAAAAGACAGTGTTTAATTCGCCTTATGGTTTCCAAGAGTTAGAGACGGTGAGGGCAGAGTGAAGGAGTATACAGGAGCAGACATCTGGATCCACAGCTAATGAGACAGAGAGAACTGTGGATCACAAGAGCCTTTTGGAGCCTCAAAGCTTACCCTCAGTGATACACCGTCTCCGACAAGGCCACACCTCCTAGTTTTCCCCAAACAGTTTCACCAATTGGAGACTAAGTATTCAAACACACGCACCTATAGAGGCCATTCTCATTCATAGCACCCCGGCTAGGGAGATGGCTCAGCCAATAGAGTGCTTGCCATGCAAGCATAAGGGACTTCAGTTCTGGGACCCACTGTAGAAAGCCAGGTATCAGGGCTAAAGAGCTCTGTGGTCAAAAGCATGTGCTACTCTTGAAGATCTGGGTTCAGTTCATGCTTGTGGTGCTCATATATACATGAAGGTAGAACACTCATTCTCATAGTAAAGCTTAAAAAAAAGAAGCTGGATATGATGGAATATGATTGTAACCCCAACACCAGAAGGTTGACACCAGCACATCCCTGGGGCTCACTGGCCAGCCAGCCTCGCCTAATCGGTGAACTCTAGGCCAGCAAGAGACTCTCTCAAAAAATGTAGAGCCATGTTCTGATGAGGGACAATACTGGAGGGTTAGCACGCGTGCGTGCACGCGTACACACACACACACACACACACACACACACACACACCCCAAGCGGATTTGTCTTAGAGCCTCCAGGGAGAACACAGGCCTTCTGGGGTTCCTAGGCTCAGATGAAGGGCAACAAGTCCTGGAACTGGAAACTCTGAGAGCATACATTTGCATGGCTCTAAGGCCCTCAGCCTGTGATTTTTGTCATTGTCGCCATAGTAGGAAACTTATACAACATCTCGAGAAGGAATCCAACAAAGAAAGCCAAGCCAGGGTGCAAGCTGCAAGCACTGTCTAGGTTTAAAAATAGATATCAATTGTAGCTATCGTTGGGGAACAATTAAATAAGCGGGCACAGCCAACACTATGCAACCCTCTAGTGAACTGACGTGTTGGGCTTTCTAGGGTACGTTACATGAAAATGGCAAATTATGGGCAGATTCCCACAGAACCTCGCTCCTGTGCTGCCCGTATGTGGGCCACACAATCTCATTTGTACTGGTCTTAGGTCTTTGAAGGGATTTCACAGCTGAATATATGACCTTTCCTGGCTAAGGACATTTACAACCTCCCTGATTCTTCCACACACTGCAAATAGGACATAAAACTCAAGAGAAATCCAGAAGTTAGTTACACATCCCACTGGTAGAGAAACAAGGCCACAACTAACCCAGTCACTTAGAGGGTCGGTGGCCAAGCAGGGTGGCTGCCTGGGCTGCAAACTACTGTGCCTATTTGCAAACACGAGGGGCTCTGAGTTGTAGAACCAGCCCATTCTCCTTGGTGTAGGCTCAGGTTCCCCGCTCTGATTTTCAGGGCTTAATCTTCTTCCTGTGGAAATCAATGAGGACATTGTGATGGAATGATTCACGTTCAAGGTCAGGCCGCAGCAAATTGGTGGCGACATGCTGATTTTAGTGCCCTCACTGCGAGGGGATCCAATCCTGTGCACGGATCACTTAACTCTTTCCTCCCCATGCCTGTCACTCCTGTCGGCTCCAAGTCTAGAGCTCCCAGGCTTTTGCAGCCCCTACTCGGCCCATCTTTTGCATTTTCCTAAGATCTTGAGGCTTCATGGGTCTGCTGAAGATAGAGGGCAAATTAGAATGGTTTCAAGTTGAAATAAAATGTGTAACTTTACCACTCCGTTTTGTCCATGAGAAGCTCTTCCTATAGATATTTTGCACCCTAAACCTCTGATCCAAGTTCCAGACTTTCTTTGTTCATTCACATGGAAGAATGGGGGAAGCAGAGAACTGAAGTCCTGTGTGTATGCATGGGAAGTAACTTTTCTGTGGTTCAAATATAATGAAAATTTATTTCTCATATATATTATATATATAAGATATATATGCATATATCTTTATGTTCAGAAAAATATAAAGACCCTGGTTGCTCTGTCTGAAAAGTCCACATTGCCCACTCAACTTTCCCATGGTAGCTATGCCCATTTCTGCCAGGCGTATGTCTGGGGTTTCAGGGAGCATGCGTTGTAGGAGTGATAAGTGGCTTACTTCTTGCCAGTCTCATTATCCTGGCCTGAAGAGAGGTATGTGGTTACACCTAGCTGCAAGGGAGGCTGGGGAATGTAGTCCTCCTGCACGCCTAGGAAGAGGAAAACATGTGTCTGATGGATGGAGTCTTGGGAGGAAACAGAGGCAGTGAAAGAGATAATCCCGAGAAGTGTGAGGAGAAAGGAAACTGGGTCCTGTGGTCTTCATGAAAGGCAGTGGTTTGGAATGAAACAGTAAAGAGAGGGCTTTCAGAGAGAAATCCAGAGTCACAGAGGACATGTGCTGGTGTGAGGAGGGATTAGTGGTGGATCTAACTGCCCCTGGCTGGGTAGATCCTGCCTTGGATCTCTACTGATTTGTATCTCAACACATAGCACAGAGGTTACAGAAAAATGAGTCTGAAATGATGGTGAGCCTGAGAGTGAAGATCCGGGACAGTAAAGAGTTAAAGGAGACCAGCAAGGGTGGGGGTGAGCAGAGCCAGAGAGCCAGGTGCCCCCCAATACACTGTGGCTGGAGTGTCCTTTAATCCCCTGCAGCAGGCAGGAGGCCTGCACAGCTGTCTCTTCCAAGCTGGAACTGCACCTTCCCCCAGCTGCCCCTGCCCGCCGGCCCCTTGCCCAGGGATGGACTGCCCGGGTTGGGTGAACGTGGGCATAGTGGGAGGACTGGCCCATCTCTAGGGTCCTTGGAAAGAGCATTTTCCAAAGCTAAGTTGCTTTCAAGGCTTGCTGTGCATCCTCTCATTTGTCAAGAGACTTCTACACACACACATACATATTACACATGCAAACACACACACACACATATACAAACACACATATATATATATACATATACATACATACACACATACACATACACACACAGATATATACAAATACACACAGATAAACGTACATACACACACATGCAATACACATGTACACACACAAATACATATATACACATGCACGCGCGCGCGCACACACACACACACACACACCTCCCTCTGAGCCAGCCAAACCTGAGTTCTGCCTTGCTCCTCCCCTCATGGTATTTATTCCTGTTTCTATGCCTTTGTCTCCCCTGGAATGATTTGTTGCTTCTTTCCCTAGGCAGTCCCTGCCTGCCCTGTGGCTTCAGAACAGCTGCACAGTCCCAGCCCGCAGAATCCTCCCATTGGCATCTGCCATCTGACCTACCATCACACAACCCTAGATTCTGCCCGTCTGGGGCTTGTATCCATACTTTATGCAGGACAGGGAGCATGCAGATTTACTCCTGTAGTAATTCCTGTACGCACCCACACATTCATCCATACAAAACAAGAATAGGTAAGCCTCTGGACGAGTAAGGTGTATGCACAGCTGGAGAGTAGAAGAATCAGGACTTGAGCCCATGCGTGCTACACCAGGCCCCATGTTCAAACTTCCCTTCTCAGCCAGGAAGGAACAAACAGAATGCTGGGGTCCCCATGGCTGGTAGCTGGGGCTGTAGGTCACTGCCTCTGGAAGCCTGTGGGAGCAAGAGAACCCGGGCCCCTCTCTGGTCAGTTAGAAGCCACAGGACATTGAAGGTTTCAAGCTGCCATACTTCATGGTGAAGGGGAACAACAGGTTCTGAGTCCCACAGTTGGCATGACGGTCAAGTGAGATCATAGATGGGAAAAGGCCAGACAACTGCAGAGGCTTCTGAGCCAGGGATCCCATCCCAACTGGGCCCAGGACAAGAGAGAGAAGAGCACAGGGCCCAAGCAGCCCCAGCTCCTCCCTGTCCAGCAGGCTCAGGACCAAGCCTTAGTTACATGCCCAGGCCAGCCTTGCCATCCTGCCTCAGTTCCTCCTGGACAGAGACACTGGTTAGAGAAAGATGACAGAGGAGCAGGACGCTTTAGAAGAGACTGGATTGTGGAGTCAGGGTGTGGCTAAAAACAGTTGTGTGGTTTATCCTGCCCAAGGCTTAATTTCCTCATACCCCTGGCTAGTAGATAACATTTAACGAGTTTAATGAATTGCTATAATGAATGCTGTAAATGTTTTATCTATATCTATATCGATGTCTATGTATGTCTATATATGTATATGATATATATGTGTGTATATATGCTTTAAAAGATAAGCCATATATATACATATATATGTATATATATATATATGTATATATATATATATATATATAGTGTGTGTGTGTGTGTGTGTGTAAAGTCTATATGTGCATACATGTATCACTCATGTGGAGGTCAAAGGTCACCTTGGGGAAATCTTTCTTACCACCATGCAGGTTCTAGGCGTTGAACACAGGTTATCCATCGGTCTTAGCAGCAAGCACCTTTGCCTGCTGAGTCATCTTATGGCTGGACCAAAGTTGTCTTCTTCAAGCTCCATGTTTTCAGGAGTCAGAAGCTGATCCCAAAGAGAAAGAGCAACACCCCCAAGGTCTCACGGCCCTGAGTCATGGTTTACCACATGCCTCCACTGTGGATACTTGTCTCCACCCAGGATACCCTCCCCCCACTGCTCTGACCACACAGTCTCTGTTGCCCGGTCAGCCATGGGGCTTCCAGGACCCTGTTTCCTCCTAAGTCAGGGAGCTCTCCACCTGCAGGTAGGACCTGGCCCACCTGCTTCAGCATGAGTCTTTTGCAAGTGGGTTATTACCAGGATGCATCCTTTGCAGACTTAGGCGTGGAAGTCATTTCCTTCAGGGGCCCCCTGAAACTTCACTGAACAGGGTGACATCAACTCCCAGGATGGAGTGGAGAGGAACTGAAGAGAAGGAAGGGTTAAAGGCTCAGCGGCTGGAGTGGGCAGCCTGCAGACAGCCCAGCTCAGCGATGGGAGGCCTGAACCATTCCATTCCTCTGCAGATCAGTTACACCCAGCTGTCTCCCTCCCCGCTGCCAGTGCCCCTTGGATTAGGCGGGAAAGGCTCCCCGGCCTGAGGCCTGCACACGGCCCATGGGGAACAGCGCCTGCAGCCCACGCCTCCGCGACAGCTGCCTAGTGTCAGGCAAGCACATAGATCAGCAGGATCCTGGCAGAGGTGCCCCAAGCCCCGTCCCCCTCAACATGTGCAGGGGGGGCTGCCTGAGGAGAGGGGGTCTGTAAGGGATTTGAGAGGTACAGGGAAGGGATTGCTCCCAAAAATATCTCCTCTGTCCATATGTCATTGTGCTTCAAATTCCACCATTAGATGTCTTGATACTTTGGCTCACCCAAAGACACCAACTAAAAATAATGGTCATGGAGTCACTGGAATTCTAAGGCATTGTTGATAAAATACATGTAATGGTATAAACACACACACACACACACACACACACACACACACACACACACACAAGAACTTTTATAAATGAAAACCACCCATGATCTCTGTTTTCATCACAAAGACCCCTGGTACCCAGACTTATAAACAACTACAAATTTGGGCAAAATACAGGAAATATGTTTTCAGATTTTAGACAAAAGACAGTTCAAAGCTGAGGTTCCCAAAAGAAGAGAAACAATAAATCAAGCAATTTTTACTAGACAGCTCCAATTTCTTCCCATTCCACTTTCTGGAATGAGGAACAGCAAGGGCCATCCAAGCAGAGCCTAGTGGTCTCACGGAGGTGAAGAGATGAGACCTAGTTCAAGGAGACTTTAGTAACTGGACGCCCTAGGGCAGAGGGCCGGAGACAGGGGAGCCAGACACAAAGACAGAAATTACAGAATTTGCACAAACCAAGGCGGTTGCTGAACACTATCTTGTACTCCTGCAGTGTAGACAAGCCACAGAGTTAGACAAAGCAATAGTCAGTGGTGTAAACTGAGCAGATCCTGAAGTTTACTTGGGACTATGAGGCATTAATTTCATACCTAACCTGGAGCAGACGCACATCACTGACGCTCTAGTACACTTACCTGAGCCCCTGAAAAGATCACACCTTAGAAGTAAGAGGAAATTATCCCTACACTAGCCCAACTCAACACGGAAATCAACTTTCTTGGTTAGGGTGTTATGGATGTGAAGAGACACCACGATTACAGAAACTCTTATAAAGGAAAACATTTAATTAGGGCTGTCTTCCAGTTTCAGAGGTTTAGTTCATTATCATCATGGCAGGAAGCATGTGGCACACAGGCAGACATGGTGCTGGAGAAGGAGCTGAGAGCTCTACATCTTGATCCAAAGGCAGCAGGAGAGTGTGAGTCACCCTGGGTGCACCTCGAGCACAGGAGAACCCAAGGCCCACCGCCACAGTGACATGCTTCCTCCAGCAAGGCCATACCTACTTGTGTTTTCGAAGACTCTTGGCCCAAGGAGTAGTGCTATATAGACATGGGGCAGACCAAGGCAGTACAACACTTTTAAAAACCAACAACTTCTTATGCGGTGGATCCCAGTGAAGGTGAATTAGGTAAAAATTATAGGCAAATAATTTTTCAAAATTATAAGAATGTTGACTGAAATCAAACATGTTACAAACTCCTGAGTGAATTGGATTACAAACATGCAACGGTGGTGGTTTAAATAAGAGTGACCCCCATAAGCTCATAGGTTTAAAGACTTGGTCACCAGAGAGTGACACTATTTGAAAGGATTAGGAGATGTAACTTTGTTGGAAGTGTGTCACTGGGGGTTGGCCCAGGCCCAGAGTCTTTCTCTTCCTACTGCCCTAAGGATCCAGGTGGAGAGAACTCTCAGATACCATGTCTGCCTGCACACCGCCATCTTCCTGCCATGATGATAATGGACTGAACCTCTGACACTGTAAGCCAGCCCCAATGAAATGTTTTCCTTTATGATAGCTGCCTTGGTCATGGTCTATTTTCAGAGAAATAGAACAGAGACAACAACCAAATGATACAAACAAGTCAATACAAGGTATAGAAGGGGAATTTAGTTAGAAAGAGAACCACTGAAAGAGTCAAGCTGAAATGTTAGAAACGAAAAGCTTGAGTCAAGTGAACAATTTGGCAGACTGCTGGAGAGGCAGCTCAGTGGCCATGTGGAGACAGGGGATGACTGGGCTTTCTGAACAGCTAGGCCTGCCCACTCAGTGAGCTCCAGATTCAGTAAGAAGCTCTGAAAAACTAAGGCAGTGCCAACACGAGCCTCTGTCCCCGACCTCATTATCTGTCCCTGAGTGTGCCCCATGTGCACATATACCACACACACACACACACAGACACACACACACAGACACACACACACACACATTCAAATAAGACCAACATTTTAAAAGCCTTGTGGAAAGTCTCACCGAGAAAATGGATTAAGGGATAGACATAATATCAGGTACTGAAGACCAGGCAGATG
>JADRCD010219557.1:1452-34100 GCA_019843815.1 Montemys delectorum
AAAGAAAGAAAGAAAGAAAGAAAGAAGGAAAGAAAGAAGGAAAGAGAGAGAGAGAGAGGGAGGAAGGAAGGAAGGAAGGAAGGAAGGAAGGAAGGAAGGAAGGAAGAAGAGATGGATAAATAAACTATTTGAATAATAAGTTAATATGGAAATTGGAAACATTTGCTATTTAGATTTTGAAAAGGTATTCTGAAATCTCATTATAGAGGCACGTGGAAGATGTGTCTTCTGTATGTAAGGTCAAGGGAGACAACAAAGGACTGTGCATATATACTGGGGTATCATCAGCATGTAAGGTCGTATTGTGATAGAAGGTTATGAGAGCCAATTTAAAACATGCCCAACATTCTGACAATCTAGTGTTCTGGAGAAGCTTGGACAGAAGCCAGGAACCTGATGCAGTGGGGTTACAAGTGAATTGATGACATGGAGTAGGGCAGCTCTGAAATTTGAGAGATCCTACGTTCCATGTCAAAGCTACTGAGTCATCTTTTTTTTTTTTTCCAGTGAAAATAAGTAACTTGTGTGTTTAACAGATCTGTAGTGACTTTGGGGACATGATGAGGTCTGAGAAATTTAAGTTTAATTGAGAAACGGCAGCACGAAGGAGAACTAAGCACACGTCCTTGCAGTCCTTGCATCATCACAACAAGAGGTTCCTGAACCTCTGCATAGCAAACTTTGCCAGAGAATTTGCATAAATGTGAGGATTCAGGACACATGCCACACTTCCTGTCTCACAATCTGCATTTTAAAAGTTCCCTCAAATGATTCATAAGTGTATTAACATTTGGGAAGCAGTAAGATAGTGACATTTCGATTAAAAGTGGTGGTAAAAATAATTCAAATATAAATATGTGCACATGTACAGGGATGAATCACATAGACCACACTGGAGATTTTTTTGTTTGTTTAATTTATTTTTTAATTAACTATTTATATTTTGACCTTTAAAATAATGATCTTCAGATATTACTTAAAGTTTGTAAATTTTACCATATCTTGAAATCTTTGATTATCTATGTATGTATGCCTATATTTCTATGTAAGTGCAGTTATATGCATGCTGTAGCATACATGTAGAAAGTCAAAAGACAGGTTCTGATGCTGGTTTGTGTCATTCAAATCAAGACAAGATCCATTATTTTTCTTGCTGCACATACCGTCTAGGCTAGCTGGCACACATACTGTCTTAGTCAGGATTTCTATTCCTGCACAAACATCATGACCAAGAAGCAAGTTGGGGAGGAAAGGGTTTATTGAGCTTACTTCCACATGGCTGTTGATCACCAGAGGAAGTCAGGACTGGAACTCAAGCAGGTCAGGAAGCAGGAGCTGATGCAGAGGCCATGGAGAGATGTTCCTTGCTGACTTGTTTTTTCCTGGCTTGCTCAGCCTGCTCTCTTATAGAACCCAAGACATCTAGCCCAGGGATGGCACTACCCCTTTGATCACTAATTGAGAAAATGCCCCACAGCTGGATCTCCTGGAGGCATTTCCCCAACTGAAGCTCCTTTCTCTGTGATAACTCCAGCCTGTGTCAAGTTGACACACAAAACTAGCCAGTACACATACTTTTGTGTATTTCTCTGCATCTATCTAAGGATGCCAGAATTATATATGGTCACATAATGTATCCAGCTTCTACTTGGGTTCTTTGATTCAAATTCAACTCTTCAAACTGCACATCAAATGTTTTACTAACTGAGCCATCATCCTAGCATCAGAGATCTTGGATTATTTACTGAGGGATGTTCTCTAATGTGTCTGAGGGTTACAGTCATATAGAACTACTCATTTTCTGAGACTGTGAGATGTGGAGTGCTTAAACTCAGATATTAGTACCAAAGGTAAACTGTAGAGACACACCTTAGCTAAAAATCCAGCATAGATCTCTGACTATAAACACAGATGTGAACTTTACTAGTCTCTACTTTTACTGAAATACCTGGGGTATAGGGCACAGTGGACCCTGTGCAAAGTGAAATTGCTACTCAACATTGTGTATGAACTACTAACTGCTTGGATTCAGACAAGCAATCGCCACATTTTATAGGAAAAGAATTGTGTAAATTTTTCCATATATTTAAGTTTGATCTTACCTAAAATCAATCTTGTGAATTGGTTTCTGGACAAAAATTTTTTAAAAATCCAAAATCAAAACAATAGCAAATAAAACTTACTTTAAAGATTGCACAAGACTGATGGGCCATTTAAATATAGTTATTGAAGAGAGATGGATTATTATAAACTGAGGTGTTTGTTCTATAATTGTAAATGTTTGTGAAACTGTCACCAGGTTATAGTAACCTGAACCCGTTTTTTTTTTAAGCTAAGTTACTTTTATTTGGCTCTAAAATACACTACCTCTTCTTTTCCTTAAGAAGAAAATTGTGGTTTTATGTATGCGGTTAGTCTCTTACAAGTGACTTCATTGCCTCATAATTAAGATTTTTCTCTTTAAAGTTGTTTCAGTCTAAATAAGATACACCTAATACCTATATTTTCTTTGAACCAATTCAGTTTATAGAAAATGGAGAGTACTTCAGTGATCACTACATGAATGATTTTTTAAATGAAAGTCATCAAATACCATTAAAAGAAATAGTAACTTCAGAATAAAGTATATGTGATCTACAATAATGTAAACAAGGTGTTACAAATCAAATTTGGTAAAAATTCAAACATTAGTTTACATTCTCAGTGAAGGTCTGTTTCATTAAACTGATGTCATTGAATTGATTACAATATAAAATCGTAATGGGAAACAAATGGAAATGTATAAAATTACCCGAGACAATTTCCTTTTGAAAACTCACATTCAGTGGATGAGAGAAGGGCTATTGCTATCCATGCAATGCAGAAAAGGGCAGAAGATGTATGCGAAATTGTCCTGTTCCCTAGAAGCTCTGGAGTCTTCCACACAGCAGTGTCTTCTCTGGACGAGAACCTAACTCTGGGGGTGGCCTGGTGTTATTGTATTTTGATTGTCTCCTGCAAATTTTGACTTTTCCTTTGAGAATAAGAGGAACATTTTCTAATGAAGAATGTATAAACTATTAGGTGTCCACTTACATATAGAAATTAGTACGTTAAAGGGAAGTATAACTTCACATTCTAAAACATGCAACCCAAAGGATAAAATTACATACCAGAACAACAAAATCTTAATATTTTTACCTATATAGCACTCTTAACTGTAAAATGAGAATAATAGTAAAATGCTTGCTTATTAGGTTCTATGACTGACAAACACAGTTACATCAAGGAGTACTAGCTATCAAAAGCTTGGGCATTAACTTTTCATCTTAATTTATAGATTTCTGTGGGCTATGAAACCTGAAACTATTTTCTCCAAATGACTCTAAGTCATTCTTCTGCTAGAACTCAAATGAGTTTCTGATGACCATGGGGTTGGAGGTTTAAAGAGTTAGTCTGACTTTAGATATTTTCTGCAACAATCATTTAACCCTACATGAATTAAATCAAATCTTTAGTGAAAGACTGAGGGAATGGGAAATCCTTTCCTCCAAATTAAAGTTTTCTGTTACCATCTGGAATCCACATCCTTACTAAACTTGGGCATTCTCAAGTCCCCGAGTCAGCTGGGTGGCCTTTCAGTTATGCTCAACACATCGTTCTGCTATTTTAGATGATCCTTGGATTGATGTGTTAGTCGCTTGCCAGTCTGACATGTATCTGATAAGAAGGACTTAGCAGGGAGAACTGCTCATCCAACAGCTGTTAGTTCATGCTTTGCTTGGCCACATTGCTCTGAGCTGGTGGCAACATAGTATTTCATGGTAGGAGTGAAGGGTGAAGAAGACTACTCCCAGCACTGTACCAAGAGAACCCAGATAGCACCAAGTAAGAGAAGCACAGGTGAGGTTGTATCTTCTGCACAATTACACACTGAATAGTCTAACAGCTCTTCACTAAGCCACTGTTCTAAAAGCTGTGCCACATCCCAACTGCATAGACTGATAACCAGACCTTTAACACATGACCCTGTAATCCATTCGAAGACATTCCAGAACCCAACTATTATAGTTGTGATCTCTTATAAGCTTCAGACATTCCCGTATAATGTCCTGTACAAAACCAGTGGTTGAGAACCACACAATGAAGTTTAAGAAAGGAAGGCAGAAGAAAGAAAGAAAGAAAGAAAGAAAGAAAGAAAGAAAGAAAGAAAGAAAGGGAAGAAGAAAAAAGAAAGAAGGAAGGAAGGAAGGAAGGAAGGAAGGAAGGAAGGAAGGAAGGAAAGAAGGAAGGAAGGGAAGAAGGGAGGAATAAAAGGCAGAAAGAACAAAAGTCACAAAAGTATTTGTGTTGAGCAGCACTCAACTATTAAATTATATGTAGCCCATGCACCACAGTTTGGAATTCCACATTTCTGTTAGAATGACAACAGAAAAGTAATTGAAGGTATTACAGAACAAACATACTGTTGTATTTTGTATGTGTATGTGTATATGATATTATATGTTTGTGTTTAGGTGCATATATGTGCATATAGAAGCCAGAGGTCAATCTTGAGTAACAGTGCAGTCATTGTCCACTATTTCTGAGACAGAGTCTCTATGTGTCTTACAGCTTGCCCTTCAGGCTAGGCTGACTGATCCTCCAACTCTCCAAACATCCAAGTGTTTCTGTCTATTCACCATTGGGATCACAAGCATAGACTATCACATCCAGCTGTTACATATAGCTACTAGAGATTGAATTCAAGTCCTCATACTTATTCATACAGTAAAATGTAATCAACTGACTTATCTTTCCAGCCAGAAAATATAAACAATTTTAAGAACAACTTTCCCTATTAGTGACTGGATCCTTGGGTATGGTAGGAAACTATTACTCAAATTTTCTAATTTCATCTCCTGCTTTTACCTGTTCAGCTGGTTGCTGTGTTGTACTTTTTCACATAAAATCTGAGTGTCAGTAACACCAAAGAGCAGATTTTTGTAGTGTGCTTTGCATCAGAGCACAGTAATAACTCATATGCACCATGTGACATTCTTTATAAGTACAGCTCTGGCATAGAGGAAAACCATGTAAAATACAAAGGGTGTAATGGGAGTTTGCCCAAGGGTCAATGTTCCTTTCAATTTCTGATGCCAGTTCTTTTGAAAGTTATTTATTTTTACCATATTTAGATTGTAAGCAAATTAGCCATGATGATTTTCACAGTAACTCAAAAAGTAGAAGAATAAAGAATATAATAGGGGATTTATCAAATCTATCAAGGAAATATACTTCTAACATTTCTTTCAGCTTGCTCCAAACTTACACAAACTATTAAAAATGTATTCATGTTAATCTGTAAAAAGATAAATCATTTGCTTTTCTACATGGATTACAAACAAAAATTTTATAAGGAAAGAAAAAGAAAGAACCTAAGGGCGGAAATAAGATAGTAAAACTAGTAAATGTTGTATTGTTTTTTACAGACACTAAAATGAACTTAAAATAAAGGGCTCAGAGTATTTTTTTTCCTGAAATGTTATTGTAGGAAGAATGATGAAGGGAAGAAACCAGAACAAAAAAAAATTAGATTTTCTCTAATGGATTAATAGTAGTAAACCCTAAGCAAAATTATTGAATACAAGTAAATAGATGGCCAGGGCTGCCACACCAGAAGACAAATGCTGAAGAGATAGAGGCTGGGGGATCAAATCAAGAATTTAAGATCAGCCTGTGTTTCCTCTTAGTTGATGTGTTAGTATGCATTTTAATAGCTGCACTTAGGAGGTAGACAGAGAAGAAACCCTCAAACTTCTGAAGGCAGCCTTGTCCTTGTCTGTGAAGAGAGTTCCAGGCCAGTGAAAGGTTCATAATGTAACTTAGAAAAAGTCATTTAACTATCCACACAGATCACTCAAGAAGCACTCGTGCTTGGTACCCTGATTCCAAGTTAACTCTTTGTGTGTCTCTGTCTAGATCCCTCTCCATGAGAACTGTAACAAAATCAAAAAACCTGCCTAACATCTCTCTAAGTGTCATTATGTGTCTGGCTTTATAACAGATCTTTAACTTAAAAGTTACTTAAGAAACTACAAAAGTTCTACAATTGAATTCATAATCTTTACCAGGTCCTTCAAGTTCATTTATAAGAAGGCACCATTCCTGATACAATTCCTGAAGAACAATTTATATTATTTAGTGAAAAATATCACTGTTTTGAAAGCTAAGGATTGTACAATATACAAAAAAAAATTAGCTCAAAATGTCCTAATCAATCAATTAGCTTTATGGAGAACTCCTAGGATCTTAGGGAAATTATATAACGGCTGGTACTCTGTAAAGAGATGCCCATCCCTTAATCCATTAACTGTTCTTCTTTCTTTCACAATGGCATTGTTTTCTAACCTTTCAGCAGACAGCTCTAAAGTCAATTACACCCAGGGTAGATGGACGCTCCTCTGTGAGGTTACTGATGGTATTTACTATTTAACTGCTCTATTGCAGGTACCTCTCACAGTGCCTTATGTAGCTAGTGTTCAGCAGATTTTTACAGAATAATAACCATTGATTCTAAGAGAAAAATCACTGTACTTTGTAAAAATGAATCAATGTGTCAAACTTAAGTTTCACGTATAATTATAGACACAGTCTATTGAATAAAGCAAATTTAAAAATAAACTTGTATGGTTTCCTTTTATGGGTTCAATGAAAACTTAATTCTATTGACATTTTTGATGTAACTTCAACAAAAGAAAAATGTATTCAATTAATGAAACTGTAAAAGTAAAGGTTAAAGGTATCTGTGCTGGCTTGGAGATATGTTACACATCCAACTTGTGATTCACTAGTTTATCTCCATTGATCTCCAGAAGGAGTGAATACATTTAACAGAAGTTAAATAATTCATTTATTAGCTGTCACAGAGCATTGTGAAGGCAAAGACTGCTGTTGGGAAGCTTTCGGTGGGAGGTTTGTGGAATCAGCATCTTTTATCCTAATTACTTAAGGTCTGCCTTTAAGCGAAGGATATCTTTAATAATTCTCAGAACATTTTCAACCTCATAAAATTTTAATTAACAATTAGCATTGTTCATAGATCATCACTATGAACTGCTGCTAATTGCTTAGCACTGCAAGGGAAGCCGAAAACTGGACTGCCACCTTTTTTTCCCCCACCAGTGGATATTTCAATGGGCTGGGGCAAAACAAGAATTCAAAGTCATGTATGTACAACCCCCCCTTCTCAAGATATTAATGAAAACCCACAAGGAGTGTGGTCTGAAATTTTGCTAGTCTCTAAAAACAAGGATGTGTGGAACTTTCAAGATACCTACTACAGATGGATCACTGAGGTCCTGGAAAATTTGCTCGAGGAATGTGGAACAGAAATGACCCTTGAAGGAGCCAGTAATTAAATGAAAACAGGCCAGGCAAAAGGCAGCTGCGGGCTCATGATCCTACTGCAAGAAGCAGGCTTTGGTTTAAGTGAAATGTGTTAGCTCTGTGGATATAGAGTCACTAAGCATACTACAGCCAACATAAAAGTGAGAAATTAGTTTGAACTTTGAAAATGTGACTAGGTTATAAAGAAAAGAAAAAAAAAACTCATCGAGAAATATGCAAAGAAGTAAATCACCAGTAGAGATTTTAGAAATAGTGTAAAGTAATGAATGCCTGTTTAAACACAATAAAATTGTTTGCTTTTGAAGAGATGAGAACACAAGTTGTATGGAACAAATTTGAAGGTTATTCTCAGAACAGATTTTTAAATGTAGAAATATGACGGAGTGTACGCTTGTTTGAAATAGTGCTATCGGCCATGGGTGTCTGCCTTGCATCTCTAGCTTGCTCAGTGACGTGTCCTGTGAGTTTGTGACTTAGTCTTTCCCATCAGGTGCTACCATATCATGCAAGTAATTTATCATATGCAAAAAGGAATCAGAAGAGCATCAAGATAGTCTAAATCCTGGACATTTAAAAAAATTAACAGTGTTAAAATAAATTTAGCAAATATTTAATTACAATTATGGTCTTGTTACTTTAATTGGTGTCTAGGCATCATGCAAATGTTTTAAACTTTAGTGTTTTTTTAGTGATGTCTGTTTTTTGTTTCCTGTTTCATTTCTGACTTTACTTTGAAAGCATTTTTCTCCAATAGCCCAGGCCAAGCTTTAGCTCCTGAGTTTCTTATGTCTGTCTGTCATGTGTGGTGATTGCAAGAGTTATGACCAGGTTAAGGTGACTCTCCACATTCAAAATGTTTTATACCTAAGTGTTGCCTGTCCATTTAACCTCTTTCCAAAAGCTGATTGCTACTTGTCAAAGGATAATTTATCTCTTGACCATAAAATGAAATTTGTATCAGTTAAACAAAAGCAAACACACATATACATAAACTATCTTGTTGTCTAACTATTTTACCAGTTTTTCATTACTGCATGTGATTCCTTCTATTTTTTAAACAATTAAGAATTACTTTAATTAAAATATAATTATTTAATTAAAATATAGGTTAAAGTACATACTTTATGTCAATTTCTGATAATAAGTAAAAACAGATAATGATGAAATTCCCCCTTGAATATTATGATTCATGTAATTCAATTAGCAATTTAGCATCAAAGTTCTTGTCTGAATGCTGATCTTTTTTCTGTTTTTGTTTGTTTCTCTCTTCTACTTATTTATATGTGTGGTTTGACTATATTGCCAATTGTACACTTAAACATTTGACTGCTAGTGTAGCTGGGATTATATTAAGGCATTACCCATTACCGTATTCAACTTATTTTTGATTAAATACATCTAGAAACTAGATAAGGAACTAAAAGCCAATCTCAATCATCAGTTAAATGTTTTTATTTATGTTTATACTTTATGTTTATATTTACTTATGTTTTAGAATGATTACAAATGACTAGATGTGGCTGTCTTATATTTAGTCAAGAAGGCTATGGAAACAAACATTTAGTGTTATTAAAAAGTATTTAAAATTTATTTTCATTTGATGTTATATAAACAAAATAGCAGTCACAATGTAGAAGAAACTGTATCCACATAACTATTTCTAGCATTCTTCTTTTATGGCACTGTTTTTCAAGTACTATATTTGATATTTGTTTCTATGCATTGTATAATTTACATATTCTAATTTTAATATCTGATTTTCATACTTTTTTACAAATTAAAGCATATCCCATGAATTTTAATATATAAATCTGTAATGATTCATATGCCATCCATTAATCAAGATCATATCTCTGTTTACCATATGTGTCTTTTTGTCATTCTCTGCATTTGGATATACAGAAGAAGGGTGAAAGAATATAAAACACATTTTTTAAATTGGTAACCATGGATGTATTTGCTTCTGTGTTCTCTGTGTTCCTCTTTAAAAAGATGAAGTCTAATATCTCTGAATGGTTTATTTCAGGCAAAGATAAGATCGTCACCCTATTTTTTACCCTGAAAATATTTTGAAGGAGAATTTTAATCAATTTCTTCCTTTCTCTTTTGTCTTCTACAGATGGACCTCTGGGTCCTCGAGGTTTAGCTGAAGCTACAGAGATGTGCACTCAAGAGTGTCTGGTTTTGGGTCACTCTGATAATTGCTGGATGCCTCCTGGCTTGGGTCCGTACCAACATCCTAAATCTCCTCTGTCAACCTTTGCACCCCAGAAAGAATGGATCAAGAAAGACAAGCTTGTGAATGGGCATACCCTGACAAGAGCGTGGAAAGAAGACACCAACAGGAACCAATTCAATGACCGGAAGCAGTATGGCTCCAATGAAGGCCATTTCAACAATGGTAGCCACATGGCAGACATTCCTCTGGCAAATCTGAAGTCCTATAAGCAAGCAGGGGGCACGATTGAGAGTCCTAAGGAGCACCAACTTTAAGATAAAGCTGTATGGGACCTAATACCTTTAATCTAAATAGACATGCTAATACTGTGTGTTGGAGCTTTATGTATTCGATAGATCTCTACAACTATACCCCTTATAGTAGGGAATACTCATAACTTTGTGTTAGCACGATGGAGGATACAATGCTTTGCAACATAAGAGAGAAAATAGTTCTATTAGCCATGTGATGATGTTCTTTACTAGAACTGATTAAACTCTCCAGAGATCTCTCCATTGTGCAATTTATTTTTATTACTGCATTTTCTTTTGACCCTGGACTGCTGCTATGAACAATAGAATATGCATTTGGAGAGTAAGAAAGTTCCACGGATTAGAGTGACTGACAAAACATATCCAGTTAGAAATTTGTGCTCTTTTTGTCTTTGATTTATGCTGGGACCTCTATACTTGACATTATACTTCAAACAAAACTTTAAAAGATAAGCATTAAACCTATTATGCTGTTAACACCGTTAGTGGACACTTGTAAGTCAATCAGTGTTAAAGTATTTGTAAATAGAAGCAAGCTATTATTAACAACTTTTGTGTACTTATAGCACTCACCTAAAAATGTTGTAGCATAATTCTGTGTTGATGGTTGCTTCTTTCCTTTCTCAATTTCCCTCTTCTTATTTTTGTTGTTTCTTTCAGTGAGGTGTTTCTGCGTTAGTAGTCTGTCTTGGCACACATTGTTCAAACAATCTTAAATATTTGTGTTTTAAAATGGTTCTGAAATTTTGCTTCTTCTATGATAACTTAGAATGTTAGAACTCTGTAAAAATATAAAGACAAAAGAAACTATGAAAACTTCAAACAACAATAGCAGCAGACAAATACTTCTGCATACTCTTGAAAATTCAGAACCTCTCTTTGATATCCTTATTTTCAAAGTAGGCAAAATTAAAAATGACTTAATTAGTACCATTAAGTGAGAAAGTGATGGGAAGTGTTATCTATCAAATGTGATATAATATTCTGTACTTGTTATTCTTTCAAAACTACTGTATTACAATCAGTATATATTGATGAAACAAATCATTACTCAAAAATAGTTTCAATTGGGCAAATGTGTGTCTCCAACTTTGTTGAAATGACAGAGTTTGTGTTGATCCTCATATACAATACTGTTATTGTAACACAAGTGTTATTAGACCATAGCCACAAAATATTTAATGTGTTGTGCCTTCATGATGTAACAGAACATTCTCCAGGTAGGTAGTTGGGGAAAATAAAGGGATAAATCTCTAATTATTGCTGTTTAACTGTTTGTTATCATAGTTGGTCAATGCCTGGCAGGTACCAGCATTTTGTCACTTGGGTCAAACCAAGGGAGTGACAGATAATGTTAATAAGATCTCAGTTGCACGTGCAAACAAATCCAAATTTGAACATTCTTAGGAGGTTTTTTGTTAAGGCATGACAGATGATTTAAACAAATAAATAGCATGCAACAAAATGTCTTTATTGAAAGGAGTGAAAGTTATATTAATGCCACGGTTCACCATCAATTTAAAAGTTAAAAAAAAAGAAAAAAGTTTAAAAAAATCGCTAATCCGATAGTTAATTTGTTCTTACCAAAAATAAAGTTACTTTGTAAATAGCAGTTCACATTTTTCCACAGTATAATGGAAAATAATGGGTAGGGGTGCATTGCTTATTGAAGTCATTTTTGTCGGTTTGTGAGGGGTGTTTGATGACTTTGACAAAATAAATATCTAAACAATTATCCTTGTTACTGCTTTGCCAGTTCTACGTTATTTACAATTATTCAGCTCTTGCAATAAATGTTCTGAATTACTGATTGTGTTGTGTTTATTCTTGCTCAAGATCCAAATTAATTATTTATCTCCATTTTACTGTTTGGATGAGAATATGTTAAGAAAATTCATGTGTAACTTATAATTCAAGGAGGACTTATGTATTTGCAAGACTTATGTAGTGAAAATATGCCTTCAAATGAAAATTTCAGTTTTTCAGGTGGTCTGTGAAATGATTTTCTAAGGAAATTCATAGAGGAAATTAATTCATCAAACTCATGATTCCTAGATTTAAACTAAATCAGAAACTGGGTTAAGACCAGTAATTTGATGAGCAAAGCTTTATTTTATTTTTATTTTATTTTATTTCTTGATCTGAAAGCAAGCATAGAATCCTATGCAATGGACTTAATAAGATACATTCAAATATATGTCATCTGTTCATGTTTACCATACAACAGTTGATATTTGTTTCTATTGGAGTGGGAGTCTGGATAAAGAATTTTGATTCCTTCATTTGAGATCATTCAGGATCTATAAATAAGAAACATGGGTCAGAGACAACATACACACTTTGGCTGGTACCACCAGTTGGATGTTCCATAACAACCCAACTTCTGATTAAACCAGATCTATTCACTGATTTGAAGTACACTATTATTTCTGCTTTCCTTCACCAGAAAACAGAGTGAATGGATAAATACATACATACATGTATGCACACACATACATATACACACACAGGCACTTTGTGAAAAATATTATAATCTGCAAAGTCTACTTTATTTATTTATTTACTTTTGGAAATCAGCTAAATCATTCCACCCTGATCTGAGAAGTATGAATATAAAACAATTAAGATTCTTTTTTCATACAAAAAAAAAAAAAAGGTTTCTTTTCTGAACCAACTGGAACTTTGAAAAGAAATTCTATTGTTTTGTGACTGCAATATTTCTTTAAACATGTGTAATAAGATCCATACTTATCAATACATTAATGCTCTGTGAATATTTTTACTTTTATTTATTTTATTGGAAATAGATTCTTTTCTCATATAACACACCCTGACCAGTTTTACCTCCAGTCTTCCCAGCTTCTCTTTCCTTATCTTTCCTCTCCCTGGTTTACCCTTCTTCCATTTCCTTCACGAAAGAGCAATGCTCCAAGAAACAACAGCCCAACAGAACAAAACAAGATACAATAAGAGAGGCAAAATCCCTCATATGAAGACTGGACAACGTGATTCAATAGAGGGAAAAGAGTCCGAAGATCAGGCAAAAGAGTCAAAAATATGTTTTTCCCCACAGTTTAGAGTTAGTTCCACACCACAAAACAACTAAGCTAATAGTAATCACATATATAGATAACCCATGCAGATACCTTGCTTGCTAATTCAGTCTGTGAGTCCACATATGAGCCCTTCTTTGTTAATTCAGTGGGCCATGTTCTCCATTCCTTCTGATTCCTATAGTCTACCCTGATCTCCTCTTCCCTGAGGTTTCCTGATGGTGATTTTAAATGTAGACTCTATGCACATACTACCATTTCCTTCCAGAGGAAGTCTGTCTGGTGACAAAGAGTCAAGATACTTACCTATGAGCATAGCAGAATATCATTAGGAATAATGTTATCCATTTCATTGCTTTTTATATTTTGTTTTAGTTTTGCCAGTTATGTTTATTGTACCATAGCTCTCTTCGCTTTCCAGTCTCCTTTTCCTAGTCTTTCAGGAAGTGTAGGGTATCTTAGGGTTTCTATTGCTGGGAAGAAACACTGCATCTATGACAATAAAAGGAAAATATTTAATTTGAGGTTGGCTGACAGTTTCTGAGATTGTGTCCTTTATTATCATGGCTAAAATATGATAGCATGTAGGCAGTCATGGTTCTGGAGAAGTAGCTAAAAGTTCTACATCTTGATCCACAGGCATCAAGATATCTTCTTATGAAGACTATTAGCCACACATCACAGCTTGAGCATATAAGGCCCAAGGGCTACCTTCATTGAGGACATGCTTTCTCCAAGAAGGCCACACCTACTCCAACAAGACTATATCTCTTAATAGTGCCACTCCTTATAAGCTAAGCATGTAAACACAAGAGTCTATGGGGGGCCATTCCTACTCAAACTACCACATTCTACTCTTGGCCCCTGTAGAATTGTCACTACACTGCAATGCAGAAATGTATTCAGTCCAACTTCAAAAGTCCCATAGGCTCTATCAGTCTCAAATTTGCTTAGAAATTGAAAGTTCAAACTCTTATCTGAGATTCATGCAACTTCTTAACTTTAATCCCTTGTAAAATGAAAATGAAAAAGCAGATAACATACTTACAACATATAATCGTGCAGGATATACATTACCATTCCAGAAGAGAGCCTAGTAAAGAAAGACTGGACCAAAGCAAGCCATAAAAATCAGCTGGGAAAACTCCAAACTCTGCATTCTCCATGTCTGATGTCAAAATGCTCTTCAGATCTCTAAGTTCTTTCAGCTTTGATGACTACAAAAAACTTCTCTCTCTTCGACTGGTTCCTCACCCTGTTAGCAGATCTCCACAAGTAACTCAGGGCTCTGGCACCTCCAACAATCTTTTTTTCCCAGATTTTGTTCATATCTGTGATTTTTCTGTGTTGATATGTGTAACTTTAATTTCTTCAAATCCTATTTATTTTATTTTATTTTATTTTATTTTATTTTATTTTATTTTAAACTCCAGAGTTTATTCCCTCCCGGTCTACCCTCTGACTGTTCCACATCCGATACCTCTTCCCTGCCTCCCTGTCCCTGCAAGGATGTCCCCACCCCCTACCTCCCCACCCCAGACCTCAGAAATCCCTGGGACCTCCAGTCTTTAGAGGGTTAGGTGCATCTTCTCTGACTAAACCCAGACCCTGCAGTCCTCTGCTGTATATGTTTTGGGGGCCTCATATCAGCTGGTATATGCTGCCTGGTTGGTGTTAGAGTATCTGAGAGATCTTGGGGTACAGGTTAATTGAGACTGCTGGTCCTCCTACAAGGTTGCCCTCCTCCTCAGCTTCTTCCAGGTTTCTCCTAATTCAACCACAGGTGCCAGCAGCTTCTATTAGTTGGGTCCTAATATCTGCATCTGACTCAGCTGCTTGTTTGGTCTTTTGCAGAGCAGCCATGCTAGGTCCCTTTTTATGAGAGTTCGATAATCTCAGTAATAGTGTCAGGTCACGAGGCCTCCCCTTGAGCTGGATCCCACTTTGGGCCTGTTGCTGGACCTTCTTTTCCTCAGATTCCTCTCCATTTCCATCCCTGCAGTTCTTTCATACAGGAACAATTATAGGTCAGAGTTTGGACCGTGGGATGGCAACCCCATCCCTCACTTGATGCCCTGTCTTTCTGCTGGAGGTTGGATCTACAAGTTCTCTCTCCCCAACATAGGGTAGTTAATCTAATATCCCTCTCTTTGACTCCTGAGAGTCTCTCACCTCCCAGCTCTCTGGTACATTCTGGAGGGTTCCCCAAACCTCCTACCTCATGAGGTTTTATGTTTCCATTCTTTCTGCTGGCCCTCAGGGATTTCAGTCCTTTTCCCCCACCCAATACTACCTGATCATGTTCCCCTTTCCTTCCCATACCCTTCCCTCTCCCCTTGTAGTTGCTTTCTTCTCCTTCCCAAGTGAAACTGAGGCATCCTCATTTGGGCCCTTCAGCTTGTTGACCTTTTTGAGTTCTGTGGCCTATATCTTGGATATTTGGCACTTGGGGTTTGGTTTTGCTTTGGTTTTTCTTTTTGTTTGTTTGTTTGTTGGTTGGTTGGTTGGTTAATATCCACTTATTAGTGAGTACATACCATGCATGTCTTTTTGCGTCTGAGTTACCTCACTCAGGATGATATTTTCTAGTTCCATCCGTTTGTCTCTAAAACTCAGGATGTCCTCATTCTTAATAGCTAGGTAGTATTCCATTGTGAAATGAACCACATTTTCTATATCCATTCATCTGTCATGGGACATTCCAGTTTCTGGCTATCACAAACATAGCTGCTATGAACATAGTGAAACATATGCGTATGTTGCATGGTTGACCATATTTTAGGTATATGCCCAAGAGTGGTATTGCTAGGTCTTCAGGTATATCTATTTCCAATTTTCTGAGGAACCTCTAGATTGATTTCCAGAGTGGTTGTACCAGTTTCTAATCCCACAAGCAATGGAGTAATGTTGTTCTTTCTCTACATCCTTGCTAAGATGTATTGTCACTTGTGGTTTTGATCTTAGCCATTCTGACTGGCCCAAGGTAGTATCTCAGGGTCATTTTGATTTGCCTTTCTCTGATCACTAAGGACTTTGAACATTTCTTTATATGTTTCTCAGCCATTCAAGACTTCTTTGTCATGAATTCTCAATTTAGTTCTATACCCCATTTTTTCATCGGATTGTTTGATTTTCCAAGTCAATCACAGCCTCACCATCACAGCTTCATACAGTAGCCTCTCTGGACCTCCATTCAGAGACACTGCTTCCACAGACCTGGCCTCAGTGGCTTTCCTTAGTCATGAAGGGAGATTCTACAACCTTATTTTTCTATCCTTGAATCTAAAGCCACATGGCCAAAGGTGCCACGTTTTGCTGCTTGCTGGGACTGTAACATGGCCTCCTCATTTAATTATATCCTCACCAGTTTTCCTGTTTCCTATGGTTACCTTCACTGACTAAACTTAGATATTTTGGTACTTGCTCTGGGACCAGGAATCAGATTTCGAGAACTGCCAAACTCTGTCTTCCAAGTGATGGGATTAAAGGTGTGGACACCACACCTGTCACTAAAATTTTTCTAAATAGATTTCACTTTAAGTATCTTTCCCTTTTCTTTAATTCGTTTTCATAAATTGGAAGCTTACCTGAATGGATTCTTGCCCTGAGGTTACCACTACCATAATTTCATTTAACATATAGTTTTTCTTTAAACTTTTATCTCTTTAACACAGGACTTAGTTCCATTCCATTTCCTAGTGTCCCTTTTCTCCTCAAAGTGTACATTTTGTATTTTACCTTGCTCTTCTTGCTCCTTTTCATTATTGATTTGAATAAGAGTAAATATAATAACCATAGGATAGAATCTGTACTACCTTGTTTTGATATTTCTTCTTCCAATACAATTAATCCAAAATTCCTCACCTTAGCCTGAGGTAGACTTTTCTGACAAGGTCAAAATCTTCTTCACCAAAATATGACAAGAACAGTCTTTAGGTCACATACTAAAATTCTTCTCTGAAACCTCTGATCCAAGACCTCACAGTTCAAATCACCCTTAGCATCAGTGTTTCCCACTAACCTCCTAGTATGGCTCTTTAAACCATGCTTAAATCATTTCACCGCTTTTCTAAACCAAAGTACCAAGGTCCACATTCCTCTAAACAAAAACATTGTCAGGCCTATCACAGCAATAACACAGTTCCTGGTGCCAACTTCTGTCTCAGTATTTCTATTGCTGTGAAGAGACAACATGATCAAGCAACTCCTATAAAGAAAACATTTAATTTATGAGTGGCTTACAGTTTCTGAGGTTTAGTCCATTATCAGTGTGGTGAGAAGTATGGTGACACACAAGCAGATATGATGCTGGAGAAGGAGCTGAGAGTTCTAGATCTGCATCCATAGTGAACAGGAGGAGACTGAGACACTCTAGGCCTGGCTCAAACTGCTGAGGCCTCAAAGCCTGCCCCGCAGTGACACACTTTCTCCAACTAGGCTACAGCTTCTCTAAAAGGCCACACTTCCAAACAATGCCTATGGACCAAGCATTCAAACACATGAGTCTATGGGACCTATTCTTATTCAAACCATCATATAGAAAATAGGCTCTTTCATGTGACATGGACCTCAACTTAAACCAGACATTGGTTGGCCAGTATCCCACAAGTTCTAAGCCACCATTACCCCAACACATCTTGCAGGCCAGACACATTGTAGATCAAGGATTTGTGGTTCTGCTGGTAGAGGCTTCTTTATCCATAGCCTTCAGAGTACCTGCCAGTGCCAAAGAGACTAGAATGTAGGGGTGGAGGCTTCATGTAGGCATCAGTTTGACCTCCCTAATGTTCAATGTCCTGTGTTAGTGTTGTACTTGATAAGAAGGTCCCACTGTTAGCTTTCAAAGAGGGATCCTCTCCCCTACCATCAACCTGGGTTGATTTCAAATTTTCATGGGGTACCTTCAGTCGACAACTCAACCAAATATAATTCAGTCCTACAACAAGAAGTGTTGCCTGGGTACAGAAGACGGCTTATTTGTTTAAACCTTGTATACTCCACTGCTAGACGTTCTTACTAGGATCCCCATCGAATATTCTAGGAAATTTTCATACCACCTTCAAAGTGGCCCCAATTCCAGCTGAGTGGAGATCACCAACAAAGCTGAAGAATTGATTCACTCAAGTAAACGTTAATAATGATGATGATTTTCAAAAGCATCCATTTTACTGTGTAGTCACTGAATGTGAAGAATAATCACTTTCTTCAAAATAACAATTATTAAATTAACTAAGAAAGCACACCTAGGTAATGTGTAAAATGATAATCATTTAAGAGTGTCCTTACCAAATGTACAGTTGCTATCTTATCAGCTTTGTGAGCCAGATATAGAACTAAAGTTCATCAGACTAAATGTGACCTAATTAATACTCATTTTTATACACACACCATAAAATATGCATACAGACTGGCCATTCATTAATAGCCAACTGAGTAGCTTTGCTGCGCTCATGCTATTCAGCAAATCTCATTCAGGATCCCATCTTCCCCTAGCTGTAGCTAGGAATGCAGCTGAGGCGCTAAGCTGTTTCAGTATTTATTAAATTGCTGGCAGGAAGCCAAGAGTGGCTAATTATTATTAGTGAGAAGCTTTGGCAGTGAGGGATGAAAAGGATGCTTTGTGATCTCAATTTTAATGTGGCTGCAGTGTGCTACTTTGTATGAGGGCAAACTCAACTATGAAAAGGAAGAATGGAATTGTGAGCATAAAAAATGCTTCATTGTTCTGTTTTGTTTCCAGTAGAGTTCATTTTCCCTCCCTAAAGAAATCTCCTTCATTGGTTCTTGTCAGAGAGACCACTTTAAAATTTGCCTAACATTTTTAAAGGCACAGTGATTACATACTAAATATTTTCTATATTTTTCTCTTTATACAAGTTTTGATAATGGTAATTTGTGTGTATGTGTGTGTGTGTGTGTGTGTGTGTGTGTGTGTGTATAATACCAAAAAGTCAGTGCTTAAACATTTAGTATTAACCTATAATTTTATAGTACTAAAATATGTTTGTCATAATACTTTCTCACTCACATTCAGTTCAAAGTATGTATTAATAAATGTTCAAAAGTAGCAGCTTTTTGTTATCGTGATATCACTATCATCTATTCTTAAATATTAAATGGTGTATTTTCAGCTTTCTATGTTTTAGTCATTGTTTTTAGTCCATAGATTAGCAACTATTAGTCATTTTAATTTCTGAATATTCAGAACTTAATCAGAACTTATCAGGCATCAACTTGATACACATTTTATATTCAATGATTAAGTCAATGAATAAACATCACTTTTCCCCAAGTCATTCTGTGTACATAGCCTGTATATACATTTTAGGGACAATGTGAGCCTAGTTAAGTAAGAGCCTAGTTTTCTCTGTATAACACACCCCCAATAACAATAAATATAGTATAAGGTAAGGAGAAAGGAAAACTGTAATAGACTTTATCATTTGTGAATAATCTAAACGTTCTTCTAAACAGAGATATAGTATTCTATTTGTTTGCATATGTGTTCAATTTGTCAATGGGCAATATGTACCCCAAGACAAAAATGTAAACTTACTTGAGACATTGTATCAAAAAGATACTCTGTGTGTGTGTGTGTGTGTGTGTGTGTGTGTGTGTGTGTGTGTGTTGGATGTTACTCATATATTAACATCATAAATAACAATGTCTTATGGCAATTTTCAAAAGTTAGACACCTTCGAATGTCTGAATGTGTTATTTCTCACTGGAAAAGTACAGATTTTCCAAAATTTTTAGTTGTTAAATTGTTGTATTTCTAGAAATCGTGATACTTTTAAATATCTGATAACATTATTCCTTTTTTTTTATTTGAAGATCACTTTATTTTGAGCACTATGTAATATATAGTACATTTGTTATCAACTATATTATATATAATGATGACATGAACAGATTTCTTGATACAAACATTTATATACCTGGATTTTATTTTATGAAATTGTTCCATTCTCTGTGGTTATAAATTTTTAAAGCAGAAAATTAACCATTAACATCAAAGATGCTTAAAGCCCATTTAAAAATACTTAGTTATAGTCATAGCATATATTATTAATAAACAATTCATATTTTACAGTTACCCTTTTATTAATTTCCACTTTTTTAAAAATTGTAATTTATTTTATTTTATTTTATTAGATATTTTCTTTATTTACATGTCATATGATATCTTCTTTCCCAGTTTCCCTTCAAAAAAAAATAAATGAACCCAAAACAAAAACTAACAAGAACAAATTCCTCCTCCCTCCCTCCTCCTCCTGCTTTCCACCCTACCCTCTCCTGCTTACTGGCCCTGGCATTCCCCTACACTGGGACACAGAACCTTCACAGGGCCAAGGGCCTCTTCTCCCATTGATGACCACCTTGGCCATCCTTTACGATACATATGCTACTGGAGCAATTAGTCTAACCATGTGTACTCTTTGGTTGGTGGTTTAGTCCCTGGGAGGTCTGGGGGTACTGGAGTTCACATTGTTGTTGTTTCTATGGGGCTGCAAACCCTTCAGCTCCATAGGTCCTTTCTCTAACTCCTTTATTGGGGAGTTCAATCCTGTGCTCAGTTCAATGGATGACTGTGAGCCTCTACATCTGTATTAGCAGAGTACTGTCAGAGCCTCTTGGGAGATAGCTATATCAGGGTGGATTGTCTTTCCTTCAGTCTCTGCTCTATAGTTAGTCTCTGCAACTCCTTCCATGGGTATTTTGTTCCCCATTTTAAGAGAGAATGAAGTATTCATCCATATTTTGGTCTTCCTTCTTGAGTTTCTTATGGTTTATGGATTGTACTTTGTGTATTCCGATCTTCTGGGCTAATATCCACTTATCAGATAGTACATGCCATGTGTGTTCTTTTGTGATTGGGTTATGTCACTCAGGATGATATTCTCCAGATCCATACATTTCCCTAAGAGTTTCATAAATTCATTATTTTTAATAGCTGAGTAGTACTCCATTGTATAGATATACCACAATTTCTGTGTCCATTCCTTTGTTGAGGGACAACTGGTTTCCAGTTTCTGACTATTATAATAAGGCTGCTATGAACATGGTGGAACATGTGTCCTTATTACATGTTGGAGCATCTTCTGGGTATATGCTCCAACATTATTTCTTTACAGTTTCATTTTTATCATGTGATTTTTGTCCGTGGATTTGAGTCCTACTTAATTTCTATACACTGATACTTGGTGTGAGTCTGCACACACTGAATAGTAAAGCCTTTGATTGTTACTTTGTAGAAAAATGATTCTTCCTTAAAGCTTCATAATAAAAACAATTTGAATTTCCTTTATACATTGTGATCATATACATCACCATTCCAGTATTCTTCCTGTACTAGGGAATAGTGATTTGTGGCCATCTCTTCTACAGAGAAAATTAAAGTAAAAGCAGCTGCCATTTTAAACTACACTTCATTTATAATAAAGACTATATAGGCAACTCATAACAATATAAATCACTTGCTTTCCTCTCTGGGAACCCAAAGGTCACTCTGGCCAGGAAGCATATAGGCTAACTGCACGACATTGACTTTCCATTTGCTTCCTCATGTTCAGTGCTCTAATCATATACTCAGCTAGTTAGCAGACCTACTGTGGGCTCCCCTTCCTCTCTACCATCATCTCTAGACAACTACATAGATTTTGCCCTCCAAATTTCTTTCTATCAGTCATTGCTGTATGTCATTCCCAAACCACAGGACATGTCCCCTGAGAACCCTCTGGGCCACTAAAGCCAGGAAAATCAACTGCAGATCTTCACACTTCGTCCATTCCTTCAAGTACAATCTCCCTGTTATATCACTAGCTTTACCACAGTCCACAAACTGAGGCTTCCCTAGATCCCTTGCCCCCATCTCCAGTGGATGACATATATTTTCCACTTTTAACTTCTCTGCTCCAACTTATTGCTTTGTCTCAGCCCCCAACTTCATTTCCTTGAAACAATAGTCTATTCCTGCTAAGGAAGGAGATAGGTTAACTGCAGATCTTCTCCATTTGTTCCATTCCACCTATTCCAATATTCCTGTCTCATCCCCTGTTATGTAGCAGAATCCCTGCTGTGGTCTATTCTTACTCTCAGTCACCATTCCTAGGGAACCAAGCAGAGCCTGATGGAACATTCTGTTTTCCTCCCTCCAGTGGAGCCCCTCAGCTCCTCATTCTTAGCCTATATCCATTCCAAAATGTCATCTCTAAAGCTTAGAAACTCATTTTTCCTGGGACCTTTAGTGTCCACACTTATCAGGATTGCCAAAAAATTTCCTACAAAACAATACATACTCATCATAGTCTCCTAAGTACCAGACATGGCAACAGAATTAACACACACACAAACACACACATACACACACACACACACACACACACACACACACACACACAAAGATAAAGAATTAAGAAAACACAGAATTATGAAAAACAGAAGTAAGAAAACATACACCCAACAATGTCAAGACAAAATATCAAAAAGTCTTTAACTAGGAAATTAATAAATCCCTTAAAGAAATTTATGAAAATATAAATAGTGAAAGGAAAATAATAAAAACTGTTGGATTCATGAAAGTGAAATTACAATTACAAAACAATACTGAGGGAAATATGAAAATGATAAATTTAGAGATTCAAAAAGCAACCTCAGAGGCAAGAGTCAGGAACAGAATACAAAAAATGGAAGAGAGACTCTCAGGCAGTGATGACAAGATAAAAGATAGATACATTAGTCAAAGAAAAAAAACTGACACAAAACAGCCAGGAAATCTCTAGCATAATGAAACATTAAATCTAAGAGTAATACAAAGAGGAAGGGAAAGAAACTTTGGTCAAAGGGATAGAAAATATTTTAGAAGAAATATTCTTTAACCCAAAGAAGGTGGTGTCTATCTTTGAAGTGTCAGTCAGCTAAATTAATAATGTAAACAGGACAAGGAAGGGGAAACAGCCATTTAAGCCACTTAATTTTTTTTCTAACCACAAGTGATGTGCTAATTATGGATCTTACTTGGCTATACACCAAAACAAGGTCCTTAAGGACAATGTTATTCATTGTGTTTGAGGTAGTGTACATACTTGAAGGAAATAAAACTGGATTTCTCAAAAAAAAAAAAAAAAAAAAAAAGATTCAAAGAGAATGCAGAAATGCAGAACACTAAATAGACTGGACCAACAAAGAAAGTCGTCTCAGCTCGTGGTAATCAGAACACCAAATATACAAGACAAATAAAGAATATTAAAACTTTCATAGGAAAAAAACCAAGTAACATATAAAAACATATATTTAGAGTAAGACCTGATACATCAATGGATACTCTAAAATCCAGAAGGGTCATAGAAAATGTTCTATAAACTCTAAGACACCAGAGATCGACTATTAAACACAGCAAATGGGGAAATAAGGCATTATATATAAAAAATATGTTATATCTATCTACAAATTCAACCCTACAAAAGTCACAAGAAGGAAAAACTGCAACCTAAAGAAGTTAACCATACCAAATAAAGTCAAAAAACAAAATATCCCTGAACAGCAAGTCAAGTGAGGAAAATACACACATACCACCACTACCACTACCACTTCCACAACAACAACAACAAAAACAACAAAATGACAGAAATCAAAAAACACTAAGCATTGGTATCTTTCAACTTCAAGTGTCTAAATTCCATGTTTAAGAGACATGTACTAAGTGAATGGAAGCACAAATAGTATTTATACTTCTGTTGATACCAATAACACATCTTCACATCAAAGACAGAAACACCTCAGAGTAAAAGGATGGAAAATGATATTCTAAGCAAATGAACCTAAGAAACAAGTTACTGTTTCCATTTAAATATCTGACAAAATATACTTCAAATCAAAATTAATCAGAAGAGATAGAGAAGGGGTAATGCCTAATCATCAAAAAAAATTTTCATCAAGAGGATATTGTAAATTTCATCATCTATGTACCAAACCCAAGTGATGTCAAGCTCATAAAAAAAGTACATAGCTTAAATACTACATACTAACCCTCATACACTGATAGAAGACTTCAATATCCCACTCTTCTTAGCACCTCACAGAGTGTAAGTATCAGAAAGTATGTAGTACACCAAGTAAATATGGCACACAAAATCAATACAAGTAAAACTCAAATGAACATGTAGAAACTGAAACAGCTTCCCCTTCTCCCACTCACCTTCTCTGCTCCCTGAGTCCTCTGGGGTACCCCAAGCTGCTCTGAACAGCCTGCTACCCCTCTAGACCTATATTCTTATCCCATATCTCTGCATGACTTCATTAGACTTGTAGATTCTGAAGCATACAACTTAGTTTCCCTTCTCCCACCCATCTTTCCTGCTCACTGAGTCCTCTAGGGCACACTAACCTGACCCGAGCAGCCTGTTAGCCTAGACAGACATCCATTCTCTAGCTACCTCACTGCTTTCGTCATTGGATCTGTGGCCCTGAAACTTACAGATCCAGAACTATATAGACAAGAATGGACATTTGAAACCTGCCATGCCAGGACTATCTATGTTAACTCTACTCAAAATACCTATGATAACAGAAACATTCAGGCTCTTAGATGGCTAAAGGCTCTCAAAAGAAAACAATCAACAAAAACTAGGGAAATGTGACTCTTTGAGAGCACAACTACTCTACTAACACAAGCCCTGGATACCCTAATACAACCAAAGCAAAAGAAAACAACCTTAAATCCAATTGTATAAAAATGGCAATGGTCTTTAGAGAAGAAATAAATAAAACTTTTTTTTTTGAGACAGCATTTCTCTGTATAGCCCTGGCTGTCCTGGAACTCACTCTGTAGACCAGGTTGGCCTTGAACTTAGAAATCTTCCTGCCTCTGCCTCCTAAGCACTGGGATTTAAAGGCATGCACCACCACCACCTGGCATAAATAAAACTATTAAAGAAAAACAGGAAAATCCAATCAAACAGGTAAAGGCATTTAAACACAAAAACAAACAAAACAAAACAAAACAAAAAAAACCTTAAAGATATTCAGGACAAAACAACTAAAAAAGCAAAAGAAATAGATGAAATTGTGCAATTGGAAATAGAGAACACAAACTGAAGGAATCCTGGAGATGAAAAAACTAAGGGAGAGAACAGGAACAACATATGTAAGCATCACCAACAGAATACAGGAATTAGAAGAGAAATACAATAGAAGAAATATATACATACATCAGTCAAAGATGATATTCCTGAAAGAAAATATCAAGGGATACAAGGAAAAGACCTAACCAAAGAATAATAGGAATAGCAAAATGTGAAGAGACCTCCAAGGCCCAGAAAATATTTTCAACAAAATCATAGAAGAAAATCATAGAAGAAAATCATAGAAGAAAACTTTCTCAACCTAAAGAAAAGGTGCTTATAAACATTCAAGAAGCTTATAGAACATCAATTAGACTGGACCAGAAAAGAAAATCTTCCTGCCACATAAAGCACAAAGTCTACAGAATAAAAAAGAATATGAAAAGCAGCAGGAAAAGGGGAGAGGTATTACACAAAGGCAAACTTGACTCCTCAACAGAGACTCTAGATCTAGAAGAGCCTGGATAGATATCTTGGAACCTTAAAAAAAAAAAAAAAAAGGATGCCAATCTACACTATATCAATCACAATAGATGAAGAACACAAAATATTTGAAGAAAAATCAAACAGTATCTATCCACAAACTCAGCCCTTCAGAAAATACTAGAAGGAAAACTCCAACCTAAGGAGGATAATTACATCCAATAAAACACAAGAAATAATAAAATTCCATACCAATAAATACAAGGGAAACACATACCCACAATAACAGGAAAAAACAGTCACTGGTCATTAATATCTTTTCAATATCAATGGACTCAATTCTCAAAAAGACACAGGCTAACAGAATAGATATGAAAACAACATCCATCATTTTGCAAAGTAAAAGAAGCACACATCAGCAATACAGATAAACATTACCTCAGAGTAAAGGGCTGATAAAAATTTTCCTAGTTTACAGACACAAGAAGCAAGCTGGAATAGCCATTCTAGTATCTAATAAAATAGACTTTCAACCAAAGATAATCAAAAGTGACAGGAAAGACACTGCCTATTTATCAAAGGAAAAAAATTACCAAGATGATATCTCAATCCTGAAATCTATGCTCCAAACACAGGAGTACTGACATTTGTAAAACAAAACAACAAAAGAAATGCTAAAGCTTACATGGCACAAAGAACACTAAATATTAATACTGCAAGAATTCCACACCCCATTCGCAGTAATCCAGGATCTAAAAATGGAAATAAGAACAATAAAAAAATCATAAAGGGAGACTACCCTGGAGATAGAAAACCTAGGAAAGATATCAGGAGTCGTAGATGCAAGTATTACCAAGAGAATACAAGAGATAGAAGAGAGAATCTCAGGTGCAAAAAAATACCATAAAAAAACATTGACATAATAGTCAAAGAAAATGAAAAAATGCAAAATGCTCCTAACCCAAAACATCCAGAACACAATGAGAAAACCAAACATAAGGATAATAGGTGTAGAAGAGAGCTAAGAGTCCCAACTTACTGAGCCAGTAAATATCTTCAACAAAATATAGAAAAAACTTCCATAATCTAAAGAAAGAGATGCAGATGAACATAGAAGAAGCCTACAGAATTCCAAATAGACTGGACCAGAAAAGAAATTCCTCCTGTCACATAATAGTCAAAACACCAAATGTACTAAACAAAGAAAGAATATTAAAAGCAGCAAGGGAAAAACATCAAGTAGCATATAAAGGCAGACTTATCAGAATTACACCAGACTTCTCACCAGAGACCTTGAAAGCTAGAAGTTCATGGGCAGATGTCATACAGACCCTAAGAGAACAAAAATGCCAGCCCAGGCTACTACACCCAGCAAAACTCTCAATTACCATGGATAGAGAAACCAAGACATTCCATAAGAAAAACTAAACTTATATTATAGATTTCAACAAATCCAGCCCTACAAAAAATAGTAGATGGAAAACTCCAACACAAGGAGGGAAATTACACCCTAGAAAAAGCAAGAAAGTAATCTTCTTTCAACAAACACAAAAGAAGATGATCACACAAACATAATTCCACCTCTAACAATAAAAATAGCAGGAAGTAACAATCACTTTTTCTTAATATCTTTTAACATCAATGAACTCAATTCCCCAATAAAAAGACATAAACTAACAGACTGGATACGCAAAGAGGACCCAGAATTTTGCTGCATACAGGAAATGCACCTCAGTAAAAAGACAGATACCACCTCAGAGTAAAAGACTGGAAAACAATTTCCAAACAAATGGTCCCAAGAAACAAGCTGGAGTTGTTATTTTAGTATAGAATAAAATGGAATTTCAACTCAACTTAATGAAAAAAGACAAGGAAGGACACAAAATACTTGTCCAAAGAAAAATCTACCAAGATGAACTCTCAATTCTGAACATCTATGCTCCAAATGCAAGGACACCCACATTCATAAAAGAAACTTTACTAAAGCTCAAAGCATGCATTGCACCTCACACAATAATAGTGGGAGATGTCAACACCCCACTTTCAGCAATGGACAGATGACAGAACAGAAACTAAACAGAGATGTAGTGAAGGTAGCAGAAATTATGAACCACACAGATTTAACAAATATCTATAGAACATTTCATCCTAAAACAAAATAATATAACTTCTCAGCCCCTCATGGTACCTTCTCCAAAACGGAACTTATAATGCATCACAAAACAGGCCACAACAAATACAAGAAAATGAAATAATCCCATGCATCCTATCATATCACCACAGACTAAGGCTAGTCATCATTAACAACAAAAACAATGGAAAAGCCACATACACATGGAAGCTGAACAGTGCTCTACTCAATGAGAACTTGGTGAGGGAATAAGTAAAGAAAGAGATTAAAGATTTTTTAGAATTTAATGAAAATGAAGGCACAACATATGCAAACTTATGGGACATAATGGAAGCAATGTTAAGAAAAAAACCCATAACTCTGAATGCCTCCAAAAAGAAACTGGAGAAAGCATACATAAGCAGCTTGTCAGCACACCTGAAAGCTAAAAAAAAAAAAAAAAAAAAAAAAATACAACCAAGAGGAATAGATGGCAAGAAATAATCAAACTCAGGGCTGAAATCAAGTGGAACCAAAAAGAACTATAAAAAGAATCAACCAAACCAGGAGCTGGTTCTTTGAGAAAATCAACAAAATATATAAACCCTTTGCCAGACTAACTAGAGGGCACAGAGTAGTTTTTAAGAAAACTGTGAATACTTCTACCTGAAGACCCAGCTGTACTGCTCCTGGGCATATACCCAAAAGATGCTCCATATTCCACAAGTACACTTGCTCAACTCTGTTCGTAGCAGCTTTATTTATAATAGCCAGAAACTGGAAACAATGTAGATATCCCTCAACTAAAGAATGGATAAAAAAAATGTCCTGAATCGACACAATGGAATATTATTTAGCTATTAAAAATAAAGACATTCTGTCAGATGTGGATGTATTCAACCAAACATTGGACTGAATGTGGGAGCCCTAATAGGTAAGTTAGGGCAAGGACTGTAGGAGCTGAAGGGGTTTGCAAACCACAGGAAGAACCACAGTATCAACCAAGCAGATCCCCCAAAGCTCCCAGGGACTAAACCACCAACCAAAGAGTACACATTGGGAGACTCATGGCTCCAACTGGATATGTAGCAGAGGATTGCCTTAGCAGGCATCACTGGGAGGGGAGCCCCTTGGTCCTGTGGAGGCTCAATGACCTAGGGTAGGGGAATGTTAAGGTATTGAAGCAGGAGTAGGTATGTGGGTGGGGGATCACCCTCATAGAGGCAAGGGAGCTGCAGGGGGGATGCGGGCTTGTGAAGGGGAACCCTGGGTAGGAGGATAACATTTGAAATGTAAATAAATAAAATAACCAATAAAAAATGAAAAAAAAAAAAACATCTGGGCGATGGTGGTGCACTCCTTTAATCCTAGCACTTGGGAGGCAGAGGCAGGTGGATTTCTGAGTTCAATGCCAGCCTGGTCCACAGAATGAGTTCCAGGACAGCCAGGAATACACAAAGAAACCCTGTCTTTAAAAAAGTGAAAAAAAAATATACAATGTGAGAGGAAAAATACATAGGATGATATGAACTTTCTATTACAATCCATTGAAGAATCAGTGACCTAAAGACAGCAATATTTGTTACCCTGAAGGAAACAGAGAGTAAACAGATCAAATGTAACTAAAAAAAAAAAAAAATAGAAAAACAAAGACATCACGAATTTTGCAAGCAAATTGATGGAACTAGAGAATGTCCTGAGTTAATGCAGTCACAAAATGACATGCCTGGTATGTAGTCACTTATACATTAATATTAGCCATTAAGTACAGGGTACCCATGCTAAATTCCACAGACCCAAAGAAGCGAAACCACAAGGCACAAGTGAGGGTGCTTGGCTCTCAGTTAGAAGGGGGAATAAAATAGTCATAAGAAGCAGATGGTGGGGAGGGAACTGGATATGAGAGGGAAGGGGGAGGAGAATAGGTGGGTTCAAGATCAGGAGTAGGAGGGACAGGGGAGAATGCCATGAGAATGAATAGAAATCTACAAATGATGGGGATTGGGAAGTGGAGGCCATCTCCAGGATGACACAAAGACTTCTGATAAGGGAGGCCCTTAAGAATCAATGGGAGTAGCCTTAGCTATGGCTCACAGTATTGGAGATTTGGAACCTGAAGTGGTCACCTCATGTAGCCAGGCAGGAACCCCTTGGAGCAATAGATCCACCAACCCACTCACAAAACTTCAGATAACAAATTCATCCTGTGTACAAGAAATGCAGGGATTGGTAATGGAGCAGAGATTGAAGCATTGTCTAGCCAATAACTGCCCCACTTGAGACCTAACCCATGAGCAAGTACTAATCCCTCATACTAGCAATGGTACTCTGTTATGCTTACAGACAGGAGTCTAACATTACCATCCTCTGAGAGGCTTAATCCATCAACTGACTCAGACAGGTGCAGACATACATATCAAATAGAGGATGGAGCTTGGAGACTCTTACTGTAGAATATGGTGAAAGATTTTGGTCCTGGAAGGGATAGGAAATCCACAGGAAGTCCAACAGAGTTTACCATCCTAGACCTTTGGGGCTCCACCAACTGAAGAGCATATATGGGCTGTACCGAGGCCTCCCAGAACATATGCAGCCAGATGTTCAGATATGTCTTCATATGGGTCCTGATCAACTAGAGTGCAGTTGGAGGATTTCCCAGAACCTATTACCTGTCTGTGGGCTATGTTCTTCTAGGTGGGCTGTCTTGTCTGGCATCAGTGGGAGAGGATGAGCCTAGCGTTTCAGACACTTGCTGCACCATGGTAGGGCGATAACCAGGGGACCCTAACTCACTCAGAGGAGAAGGCAAGAGGGCATGGGAGGGGATTTGTGAGGGTAACTGGTAGGGGGCAGTGAGCAGGATGTAAGCGAATAATCAATAAAAAGACTATATAGTCCCTGGTAAGTTTAAAGGTTAACCACTCTCTTAAATACAGGGCATTTAAGAATATTGATCTTAAATGTTAAAAACAAACAAACAAAAACCAAAAACAAAACCCAAAATTCAAAAAACAAAACCCAACAACTACAACAACAAAAATTTCAAAGTCTCAAAGTTTTGTTAGTATCAAAGGAAAGGTGGATCTGGAAAGAGAGAGAGAGTAGATATATAAACACAATATATAAAGTTCTCAAAGAAAAAGGAAAAAAATATATGTGGATTGGTCATTACCACTTGACTCGGGAAAGTAAGTTTAATTAAACGCAATAATGATCCTGGAGTTAACAGTTGCAGTGCCACACTGCTTGCCTGACTATAGGGAATGAGCTCTAATGTTGAACAAAACTCCCTCCTTATGAAAAATTCAAGCACATTTTGTTCTGGGACTGAATGACAAATCACCATGTTTAAAACAACAGAAAATGATTTATTAACTAACTCTGAAATGAATATTCCCTTTTCAGTTTGTTTAGAGTGCACAATGGATAATACATTTAATGGATGATCCAATTCTTATATTAAATATATGTATATATATGTATTATATATATATATATGAAAGTGTATATTCTCTCACCGTGTGTCTCTGTGTGTAAATGCTCACACATGTATGTGCAAGTAAGTATATAAAACAATTGTGCTTTTTTAGACTTGGGACACAATAAAACAGTATAAAATGACACATTTATAGTGAGTATAGCCCAAATTTCATTTTTATAGTGTTACTGAAGTCCTTAATGTTACAAATAAGTGGTATTTTTTTTACCTGCTCTTGGTATGTCTAGGACTTTCAGCACCTTCATATACTTACCTTATGTTTATAACTTTAGAAAAAACTGGCAAGAAACAAAGTAAGCTCCATATAACACTTCCATTGCCAATAAATAGTTCATTACAATGATACTACAGCTAGCCTGAGAATTAACAATTAAAGCCTATTTTCTTCTCATCATGGTCATGTGGCTCCACTTGACACTAAGGCAAGATGCATACTCAAATGCATTCCTAGGATGGATTCCCTAGGAGAAAGCTGCATGTGAAGCTTTAAACATAAATGCCCTCTCTTGCTGCATCGCCAATTCTGAGCAAGTGTTCTTACATCCCACATTTCATCTTACTTGCAAATGAAGAAATACATTTCTATTTAATTTAACAAACAATAATCTGATATTACAGATATGAAACAGATTACTCATAATGTCAAGGTCATACCATTTAGTTTAATATTAGAATTCAATTTGTTCCATGAAAGGTGAGCCATGTATTTGAAATGTTACTTCTCTGTATTTTACAATTTGTAGCCATATCTGTGGTTTAGAATAATAACAAATAGCATAACATATTACACATACTCAATTACTTATTTTAATAACATTATATAAAATAGTTACTTCATTAAGACAATTCAACTTAGTAAGCTTTATTTCTTATATTACATTTTAGCCTTCAATAATTTATCATTTTATAAAATAGCTAAAATAATTTCACTCCAAATGCAGAGGAAATACATGTGTGTATGTGCACATTTGTCAATGTGAGAAAGATTTTTATGAATGTTATGATACGTAAATGAATTTTAATCCAGCAATATGGCTACTCAGGCAAAGAATAACATCCAAGGATGTTCTAGGTCTATATGATCTGGCTATAGTACACACATCCTCTTAGTACACAACTTTAATCCCTAACAATGAAGGAATAGTTAGTTTGTAAAAGGAAACAGCCATGTTTGAAAGTGACCTATAATTGAGGGACAGAAAAAAAGTGATGGATCATTGAAAGATTTGGCAGAATGAGTCAGAGCCAATTCTCATGAGGACAGGAAAGAGAAATAGAGGTGTAGTGTGTGTATGGCATGACTTTATGACATTTTTACTGGGATTGTTTGATAGAGACAGGTTGAAGAGAGAGCAAGCTGGACACAAATGAACCAGAGAATGAGAAGGAACCAGAAGATTAAAACATAATCTCAAAGTTACTTAGAAGCCCAAGCAGAGAACTTCAGTGAGAAGCCAAAGAGAAGCTGGTTTAAGTCATTTGTTTGGGGAGTTAAGCCACAAGAGCTGATACAACCCACCAGAGTTCTGAAAGAGCTATTAAGAAAGAATCTATTCAGCAGCAAGCCTCTCAGATGACAATGA
>JADRCD010219559.1:0-11780 GCA_019843815.1 Montemys delectorum
AGGATTTTCAGAGACAAACTATGGAGCACAGACTGAAGGAAGGACAACCCAAAGACTGATTGGATCCACCTGGGGATCCATCCCATATACAATCACCAAACCCAGACACTATTGTGGATGCCAACAAGTGCTTGTTGACATGAGCCTGATATAGCTGTCTCCTCAGAGGTTCTGACAGTGTCTGACAAATACAGAAGTGGATGCTGACAGCCATCCATTGGACTGAGCACAGGGTCCCCAATGGAGGAGCTAGAGAAAGGACCCAAGGAGCTAAAGGGTTTTGTAGCCCTATAGGAGGAACAACAATATGAACTAACCAGTACCCCTAGAGCTCCCAAGGACTAAACCACCAACCAAAGAGTCCCATGGTGGGACTCATGGCTCCAGCAGCATATGTAGCAGAGGATGGCCTAGTCGCTCATCGATGAGAGGAGAGGCCCTTGGTCCTGTGAAGGCTCTATGCCCCAGTGTAGGGGAATGCCAGGGCCATGAAGCGGAAGAGGGTGGGTTGGTGAGCATGCGGAGGGAGGAGAACATAGGGGGTATTTTGGAGGGGAAGCCAGGAAAGGGGAAAACATTTGAAATGTAAATAAAGAAAATATCTAATAAAATATGATGACTTCATTAATTTTGCAGGCTAATGCATGGAATTAGAAACTATCATCCTGAGTGACATAATCCAGTTCCAAAAGAGCACACACAGTATGTACTCACTGATAATTGAATATTAGCCCCAAAACTCAGAATACCCACAATACAATTCACAGACCATATGAAACTTAACAAGAAGGAAGACCAAAGTGTGGCTGCTTCAATCCTACTTAGAAGAAGGAACAAAATAATTATGGGAGGTAGAGGGAGATAGCGGGAAGGAGGGCTCTGGGAAGATGAGAGAAGGGGCAGGGGAAAGGGGACGCAGTATCTGGTATGGGAATAGACAGGAGAGAAGTCCACAGGGCCAGGAGAATGAATAGAAATATGTAGTGGTGGGTTAAGCAAGTGGATATAGCCACTAGAAAGTTCCAGATGTCAGAGGAAACAAGAGGTTTCCAGGACCCAATGGAGATGGCATTAGCCAAAATATCCAACAGAGGGGAGATATAACCTGAAGAAACTATCTCCAGTAGATAGACATGGGCCCCAGTTGAGGAATGAACAGAATAAATCAGAATGTCAATCTCAATAGAAACTGGTAAAACATCTGATGAAAGTCAACTATTCATTATCAAATCTCAGCAACCAAGCATAAAAGTGAATTTTCTCACTAAGTGGATTTATCTGACAAACATACATACAAAATGCCCTACAGCAAGCATCATTAAATATCTTGTATTATTAAACATCACTATATTATTAAGTTGTAAAGCATCTTCCTCCTCTCTATTTGAGAATATAAAAACTGGAGGCTTAAAGTGTTCCAGTCTTTACAACAGGCAACATACTAGGCTACCCTTGTAGTGGGCAGGAGAGAGTGAGTACAGGATTAGAAGAAGGGAGAATTTAGCCCTCTTTGTTTCCTATTTCTGTTTACATTTATGCAACAGAAACTCTTCATCCTGCAATAACATTTTTTTCCAACAACAACTGCTGGCGCCCATGCTGCAGCCGTCCTGTATCTATCTCCCTAGCCCCCTCAGACATACTAGGACCAGTCCTACAGGCGACCCCTCTTTAGAAGTCTGCATCTCAGAAACCAGAGCCCCCTCCTCCATGTTCTCCAGATACAAGCATTTGTCAGGCAGCGAGCTGTCCCTGCAGTAGATGGCCCAGGTCCAAGGTGACTCTACTCTGTGCTTTCAAGCTTCATGAATGCTTCTACTTCTATTTGTTTTCCAGGAGTTGGGGAAGTTACTGCTTCCTTGGTCAGAACCTCCTCTTTGACTATACTCTAAGATGCAGTGAATAATTCTTTCAATTACGTTCTCTATCTTAGCCAGCTTGGCTTCTGTAAGCTGACTAACACTGATGAGACGGCTAATGGTAAGATGCTGAGAGTTCTATCCCTGGGAATAGGTGTATATGGGTGATAGCCCCACTACAAAACAGCTTTCTCGAAGCTTAACCAGCCCAGCAAGACTAGAAAAGGAAGAAAAAGGTACAGGAAAAGAAATAAAGTGACTTACACAATCTAATTGTAAACATAAAAATTGCAACAACAAAAAAGTCAGGCCTGGCTGGGCAGTGGTGGCGTATGCCTTTAATCCCAGCACTTGGGATGCAGAGACAGGCAGATTTCTGAGTTCAAGGCCAGCCTGGTCTACAAAGTGAGTTCCAGGACAGTCAGGGCTACACAGAAAAACCCTGTCTCAAAAAAAAAAAAAAAAAAAAAAAAAAAAAAGTCAGGCCTGGTGGCACATTCTTTAATCCCAATACTTGGAAAGCAGAAGCAGGTAGATGAATGTGAGTTCAAGGCCAGCCTGCTCTGCACAGTGAGTTCCAGGACAACCATGGAAGTCTACATAGTGAGAATGCTGTGCCAACAAAACATCATGAACATACACATAAACAAACACTTTTAAAGGGGGCTGGAGAGATGGCTCAGTGGCTAAGAGCACTTCTTGCTCTTCCAGAAGAGTTTGATTCCCAGTATACACATGGAAGGCCACTACCATCACTGCCAGGAAATCTGATACTCTCTCTTGGCCAATTTGGGCAGCAGGAATACATGTGATACTCAGATTTGCATCCAGGCAAAACACTCATACACATAAAAATAAATAAATATAAAAAAATTAATAAGATTAAAAATTTAAATGTACCTAGAAATTATGAACATAAATAAATGTGTGCATAAGGCTGTTAGATAAATATAACCAGGTCAACATGGAGAAAAACTCTATTTCCAAATACCAACAACACATAATCAGAAAATAATTTTTTATGATGAACCAATTATTTTTAATAGGATTGGTAGCTTAGTGATCAACAAAAAAGCTTCAGTAACAAGAATAATGCTTGACAATACAGATAATAATTTAAAGATAAAGATAATAATTTTAAAAATCACCTGATATGCAACTTTAGCTACACACACACACACACACACACACACATGCACACACACATTATATAAAATGAGTCACCAAATGTTTAAAATATATAATCAAATCATATTTACCAGCTAAGAATCCCACTTAATACTGCTGTGAGTTGAATAAGAAACAAGCAACCTTCTATTGTGCCATGCCAGTAAAATTTAGAATGTATTTTCTACAAACATTATTCAAACATATTAGAATGACAAGTGTTTAGGATGAAAATATAAGCCAATATGACACTGAAATTTAGAGATTGCAGACCCCATAAAATTGAGGTTTTCACTTTTAAAGTAGTTTACATAAAAATCTGTGTCTTGAATTTTTTTTTAATTGGCCTCTCTTTAGCTTTTACTCTGCTTATTAAAGTAAGCCAAGATTCCATTAGATTCAGGAGTGAGTACACAAATTGGTTCCAAGACCATGCTCATGTCCTAGGAAGAAAACCATGAAAGACTTCGGTCATCTTGTCTCCTCAGTCTCTAACATAGTCTTGGCAAAGGGCAGCATCTCTTGCCTCCCTTGCCCAATGGAAGTTTGAGAATGCCTGCTGCAATCCATAGCTTCCAGTCATGTGAATTAATTGGTCATGTGATAGGTGCCCTTCCCACTAGTTGGTTCTGTAGCCCAAGACAATCCTGTAAAAACCTCATTCATACCAAGAAGAAAACGAGGAGTCCACTCTCCAGAGCGATGGGAGACAGTAGCACTCATATCCAGAGAAAATGGAGAGCTACGAAACATTTGGAGTTAACGATTAACAGTTTTCTACTTTCCTCTAGACCTAGTTACAGTTGCTAAAAATGAGTCCTCTGAGACTTCTCATATGATTTTTTGCATAACCTAATACAAATTGGCTCCTGTTGTTTGTAACCAAATAGATCCTGACTGAGCGTTTGTGATGATAGTTTTTAACCAGAAGTCTGAAAGGAGATGAATCTTGTCTTCTCTTGGTTATCCTTCTGCTACAGAATACATTCTTGAAATATTAAAAACTAATTTTTATATAGATATATATGTAAGGGCATGTCAAAGTTTCATTCAAATCATTAATGAAGGATCCAGCAGAATGACAAAGCCAGTTCAATAAGAAAATAGGACTTAGATGAGCTCTGTGGGAAGAAAGGAATGAAGTAAGATTAAAAATTCAGATACAAGACCAGTTTACATCCAAGAAAGTGTGAAGCCATAGTATTCAGAGATGTCTCCATACCGGAACAGAAATTAAAATCATCACCATCTTATTAGTTTTGTAAATATGAGCCCAAATTAATAGCACAAACTACACTGCATTTCTCTAGACAGTTAGAGGACCCTTATGCAAACATCTCTAGATCAGTGCTTCTAAAAATGTTGGGGAAATTCTGATTCCTGAGCCTTCCCCTCTGAAATTCTACTTCATCTGGTCTTGGGCTAAGTTCCTGGGTGCCAATGTTAGCAAGTCAGACATTCAGAAACACAACCTTAGATAGCATTGAAAGGTCATGTAGTAACCCTTTGACTGGACTTTCAAGTTTTGAATAATTTCTCTTTAATCTATACTCAAGTTCTCTAATGGAGAGTTAAGTTTTCAAAAGAAAAAATAGGGATAACTAGAACTTCATTCTTGACTAAAAATGGGAGTTTAAAATAATAGTTAAGAACTCAGTTGAACAAAGCTAGGTCATGTGGAGGACTCATCTCCTGTGCTAAACAGACCTTAACAGCACTGAACCAAATCAAAGCCTTGGATCTTGGGAAAAAACTCAGGTTTTGAAAAGACAGAACTGGAAAGAGAATCCTAGCCTCCCCATTTTTCTATGGTTGTGGCTTCAAATTCACTAATATTTTCTTCTGATATTATCTGATCAATCTTTACTCTCATTCAGTATTTTTTTTAACCTCATATCTGGCTTTGACATGAAGGTTAGCTCTGAAGGGGTGCCAGCTTCTTTGGTGTGTCCTTGAGTTTTCCATAGCTCTGAATTTTACACAGCATCAGAAAGATTCAAAACCATTTATAAAATCAAAATAAAGAAAAAAAAAACAACCTCGTCTCTCACAATTGCAAATTGTGTGGCACAGGTTCAATAAATGTCATGCAGAAGTTGATCAGTGTTCCACTTCCTGTTTGCAGTACCCTTGTGGAGCAGTAAAAACCCTGAGAACAGGAGGGGATATTGTATTTTTACTGTGGGCTACTTTGTGGACTGGGAATGGGAAAGAAGGAATAGAGAGGAAGCAGTAAAGGAGAGGGAAACCCTTCACTGCCATCTTCTCGCTCTCAGGCTGTGAGGTCAAGCATACCCAGCCTTTAACCTATAAGTCCTTGTCAGATTACATCTCATTGCTAATTACACCTGGAAAGCATGGTTAATACTGCTATCATCATAAGACCATCATGAGAAATAGCTTAGATCAAGCTGGAAATCGTATGTAAAACAATTAGCATAACACCTGATGTGGAGAAATCAATGTTCAGTACTTGTTCATTGTAATGAACATCATACTCATCTTTGTTACTGCCCTAACATACACCATATGATTAAATATGAAAATCTAAATATCTGCCCGGCATGACAATTGAGAGTAATTTGGGAAGTTAGAATTGCATGCTATCATTTATCTTCTAATTCTATCTAAAATAAACTTTCCTTTTTTATTTTCCTGAGCAAGAAAAGAATAGTTGAGTTGCTTTTAAAGGCTGATCCTTTGGGGATTCTTTTTTAGCTTTTACTGATTAAATATCTTTCTATTTCTTACCTCTCTCTTCCCAAAGAGATAACAGCTGTACATCCGGAGCAGCAAGCTCCTAATAGCCTATTCTTAGTGGCATTCGATATGATGGAGTTACATGAAAACACACACATACAGCCTGTTTTTGCCTTGTTGCTTTCTAGAGCTGGCCATGGGTTTTCTATATATCAAATGAGCCAAAAGCTTCCCATTTCCATGGTTAACTACTAAATGCAAAGCTAGCACAGAAACCTCAACAAAAGCCAGCTGAATAGGTGACCTCACCAGCTAGGCCATAAATGTAAGAGCCAACTGAGGACTTATACAACCTGAATGGAGAGGCCTGCTTACACTTTGTGTCTACTTACCACCTCACTCTCTTTACCTTAGTGCTGATCCAAACAACAACTCTATCCATGAATTCAGCTACAATGCCCCGAGCATCCTCCCATACTCCAAGCCCCAACCCTCCAGAATAGAAAAGGAGTCGTCACAGACTTCTTTGTGACAAGACTAATACCTAGGCACCCAGGGGAAAGCTCTCTCTCCTGACCCCTGAGGATGTGTCTGTCCACTGCAGGCATCATAGCTTCCCTGGGCTCTAACCTTAGAGACAGTGTGAACATTTCTTAGCCAGTTCCCAGGGTTGTGGTGTCCCCTGCATCACCAGCTTTGACCCAACCTGCATACACAGTGCTTTTCTCTACCCACGGGGTCCTGAGGGAATTAAACCAAACAGCTTGCCTTGTCAGCAGCTCATCAACAGTTTACCTTGTTTAGGAGCAGGTGCAAGGCCCCTATTACTTTGACCTCTTCCCATTTGTCTAGAAGAATTCCATAGTTGTCCTTCCTCTAGAATAACAGTTCTCAACTGTAGGCTGTGACCCTTTGGGGAGTTGAATGACCGTTTCACAGGGGTCACCTAAGACCATCATAAAACACAGATATTTACATTAAGATTGTTAGCAATAGCAAAAAAATTACAGTTATGAAGTAGCAACAAAATAATTTTATGGTTGAGGGTCATCACAACATGAGGAACTCTATTAAAGGGTCATAGGTTTAGGAAAGTTGTCCACTGGTCTAGACTCACCATTAGCTCTCCATTTTCCTCTATTTATAGGACAGTAGCTCCCTTTAGAAATTTGTGGGCCCCATATCAATCCTTCTGGCTTTTTCCATGGCCTTTTGGATGTGTGGGTCAATATAATTTTTAGTGTTGAAAGAGATAGATGATTAACGTGTGCTAATGATTTTCTGCCTTGCCTCCTAGACTCCAATCACAAGATCACCATTAAAATATTCGGTGCTTCACTTGTTTACTTAAGGAATTCACTGTCTGGCTTATCTGAAATGACACTTTGTCCTTAGCTCCTGTATCCCTCTCTTCTTCTGTGACATTTAGTGTTTCTGGGTCTACATTTTTTGCCCCTCACCCCCAGCACTACTCTCCATCCCGGAGTCAGAAACTACCAATAATATGAAAAGCCTATTCTCTATCTTTGGCATGCCTTACAAATTCCTGTCAGTAACTATCAATTTAACAGGTGGCTCTTGTTGTGAAGACCATCATCCCCTAGATGAGGTCCCCATGCAAGTTGTAAGGCTCCTATTGTCATATAATCTAAGATTCTTTTCTTTCAACAATGAGTGATACTTGGACTTAGAAAACAGACACTGATATGTCCTGAACTTCAGTTCCATGCCCTAGCTGGTTTGTGAAGCAAACTTGAATTCCAATATCTCCCCAAGAATGGGTATTTACATGATGTTTTCACATATAACCAGACCTAGCACTGAAGAATGAAAATCTTAAGCCTAGGCTTCCTCCAGCATCATGTCTTTCTAACCAATCAATTGCTGTGTTCTAGGAGCCAAGAGTTATTTTTCTGAAATGTCACCTTAAGGCTCCTTGATGCATTTAGCTGAATGATGGAGATTCTGAGAGTAATGGAAGAATTAACACAGATACCAGCGTGTGTTGCTCTGACCCTTGGACCACTCTGAGTTTAAATCCTTCGTTCTATGTTTTTGTGATTGTTCTTGACATCTAAGTAAGCTAGGAGAGTAGGAAAGCCTCCGAGGAGCACCTTCCCCCCCCCCCTCTGCTGGAGAATGGGGTGGGCATAATTATTTAAGGCATAGCACAACTTGGTAAGGAGCCAGAGACCATCAGTGTTACTGCAAGGTGATCATCTGATTGGTAATTTAAAATTGGCAGTGTATTTGGTCTCATTAGCTACAAATCAAGATGAGCAGTTTCTAAATAACTTTCCTCCAGTAAACAAATTCAGTGCCACTAGAAAAAAAATTTTTTTTTGTTGAGGATGTTTGTGGAAGAAGAGACAGCCCTAAGCATGAACACTTAAATCAATCATACTCACACGACACTGAGTAGTGGTTAGGAAAAAATAATTATGCAGAACAATGGTTCTCAACCTTCCTAATGTTCCAACCCAGGGGTACAATTCCCCATGTTATGCTGACCCCCAACCATAAAAGTATTTTTGTTACTACTTCATAACTGTAATTTTGCTACTATTATAAATTGTAATATAAGCATTGGTGTTCTGTTCAGGAATTTTTCCCCTATTTTATCACTATTGCTCTGTAATACAACTTGAGGTCAGAGATTCTGATCCCCCCAAGAAGTTCCTTTATTGTTGAGAATAGTTTTCACTACCCTGGGTTTTTTGTTATTCCAAATGAATTTGCAAATTACTCTTTTTTAAGATTTATTTGATTTATTTTATGTGTATGAGTACACTGTAGCTGTACAGATGGCCATGAGCCATCATGTGTGTGGATGCTGGGAATTGGACTCAGGACTTCTGCCACCCCACTGGCTCCTCGCTCCAGCCCTGCTTGCTCCAGCATAATTCACTGTAGCTGTCTTCAGACGCACTAGAAGAGGGCATCTGATCTCATTAAGGGTGGTTCTGAGCCACCATGTGGTTGCTGAGATCGGAACTCAGGACCTTTGGAAAAGTAGTCAGTGCTCTTACCTGCTGAGCCATCTCGCCAGCCCTGCAAATTACTCTTTCTAACTCTGAAGAATTGATTTGGAATTTTGATGGGGATGGTATTGAATCTGTAGATTGCTTTAGGCAAGATGGCCATTTTTAGAAGAGCCTTGAACACATGGGTACAGGGAAAAAACTCTTGAGCAGAACTCCAATGGCTTATGCTCTAAGATCAAAAATTGACCAATGGGACCTCATAAAATTGCAAAACTTTTGTAAGGCAAAGGACATTGTCAATAGGACAAAAAAGCAACCAACAGATTGGGAAAAGATCTTTACCAATCCTATATCTGATAGAGGGCTAATATCCAATATATACAAATAACTCAAGAAGTTAGACTCCAGAGAATCAAATAACCCTATTAAAAATGAGGTACAGAGCTAAACAAAGAATTCCCAACTGAGGAATATTAAATGGCTGAGAAGCACCTAAAGAAATGTTCAACATCCTTAGTCATCAGGGAAATGCAGGTCAAAACAACCCTGAAATTCCACCTCATATCAATCAGATTGGCTAACATCAAATACTCAGGTAACAGCAGATGCTGGCAAGGATGTGAAGAAAGAGGAACACTCCTCTATTGCTGGTGGGATTGCAAGCTGGTACAACTACTCTAGAAATCAGTTTGGCATTTCCTTAGACAATTGGACATAGTACTACCTGAGGACCCAGCTATATCACTCCAGAGAATATACCCACAAGATGCTCCAACATGCAATGACACATGCTCCACTATGTTCATAGCAGCCTTATTTATAATAACCAGGAGATAGAAAGAATCCAGATGTCCTTCAACAGAGGAATGGATACAGAAAATGTGGTACATTTACACAATAGAGTACTACTCACCTATTAAAAACAATGAATTTATGAAGTTCTTGGGGAAATGGATGGATCTGGAGAATATCATCCTGAGTAAGGTAACCCAATCACAAAAGAACACACATAGTATTAGTGGATACTAGCCCAAAATCTCAAAACAAAACAAAACAAAAAAAAAAGATAAAAATTCACAGAGCACATGAAGCTCAATAAGAAGGAAGACCAAAGTGTGGGTGTTTTGGTCCTTCTTAGAAGGAGAACAAAATACTCACAGGAGCAAATATGGATAGAAAGTGTAGAGCAGATACTGAAGGAAAGGCCATCTAGAGACTGTCCCACCTTGGGAAGTGCATGCTGACAGGAGCCTATTATAGCTGTCTTCTGAGAGGCCTTGCCAGAACCTTACAAATACAGAGGCAGATGCTTGCAGCCAACCACTGGACTGAGTGTGGGGTCCCCAATAAAGGAGTTAGAGAAAGGACTGAAGGAGCTGAAGGGATTTGCAACCCCATAGGAAGAACAACAATATCAATCAACCACACACCCCACAGAGTTCCCAGGGACTAAGCCATCAACAAAGAAGTACACATGGATCCAGCTGCATATGTAGCAGAGGATGGCTTTGTCATGCATCAATGAAAAGAGATGTCCTTGGTCCTATGAAGGCTCAATAGATCCCTAGTCTAGGGGAATCGAGGGCTGGAGGAGGTGGGTGGGTAGAGAAACACCCTCATAGAAGCTGGGGGAGGGAGGATGGGATAGGGGGTTTTTGGGAGGGGGAAACCAGGAAAGGGGATAACATTTGAAATGTAAATAAAGAAAATATTCATGAAGAAAGAAAAAAGAAATTGTAATATAAATATTTTTGAAGATAGAGTTTTGCCTAGAAAGTTGAGATCCACAGGTTGAGACCTGCTGATTTAGAGTGGTGTCTAAATGGTGACTAATGTCAGACCCTGCCTGCAGAGCCAAATTAGGGTTTTTTACTCATACCTTCTGCATCTGGCCCAGTGAAATGCTGACTCACTTTGCTTCCTCATCTCCTAAGTTCCTCCTGTGTGCTCCACTGAAAATGAATCACCATTCATCATCTAACCAGTTTGTTCCCAAGACATTTACTGAGTATGTATTCTATTCTTACCTTTGTATTGGACTCAGTCTGTGTTAGCCATGACATTAGAGAAACAATGGAGGTAAACTAGATATAAAAATAATAATAATAACAAAAGAAACAAAAACCTTAACATCAAGAAAAAATGTCTATCACTGTGAGTTTGTATTTCCAACACCAAGTTTCTGTATAATGCACTAGTCTTTATGCTTCTTCCTTACTGCACAACTAGACACTGGCACAATGTAGAGTTGGCTTTCACCACCTCATCTCTCTTCAGTCACTACCGTGTCTGTTCATACCTCAAGAACAACTCCTAATAAACACTATCACTATATGATATACCAAGAGTATTAGCACTTTGTTATCAATATAAACTTCTTTATCTGTGTTTCTAGTTCAAATCAAGTCTTTTTCATAATAAGAGTTGATCTAACCACTATTTACTTTCATTTTCTTTTGATAAAAAACATACCATATGACAACAGTTTCTGTCACTTTTCATACATTACTAATTTGTGTTTCTTCCTTGTCTCGTGACAGGGAAAGTTGTACATGGTTATTATAAACACTCACTTAAAAGTATATTAAAGCAGTTCCCTCTTATCTAAACCTCACCTTTTGTGAGCTAACTTTTACAGTTTTAGGTACCTGTGGTTAACCCCAAATAGTAAATGAAAGTGTCAGAAATAAACAATCCATGTATCATAAACTACATGCAATTCTGCACATAAAAATGAAATCTCACACTATTCCTCTCTACTCCACCTGGGATGAGAACCAACTATATACACAGTCTATATACATTACTCTCTTATAGTTCCCACCTCAGTTATTAGGTTAACTATCATAGCATCAGAGTAGCTATATTCAACTTAATATGATAACAAAGTACAATCATGAACATTGGCAGCATTTTAATTGTACACTGTTGTAACTTCTATTTTATTAACATTGTTGTTATTAATCTCATACCATGTTTGTGATAAACTATATAAGCACAGAATCCTGGGTTTTGTGTGCTCACTGAGAGACTCAGAGAATATCTACCCTATGGCTAAGGGGAAATTAGG
>JADRCD010219562.1:0-13540 GCA_019843815.1 Montemys delectorum
TGATGATTGAATTTGTAATCCTCTACTATACACATGCTGCCAAAACATTCAGTCCCACCATGTATAGTCCTTGGTTGGTGGTTGGGTCCCTGGGAGCTGTGAGGGTACTAGTTAGTTCATATTGTTGTTCGTCCTAAGGGGCTGCAAATCCTTCAGCTCCATAGATCCTTTCTCTAACTCCTTCATTGAGGACCGTGTACTCAGTTCAATGAATGGCTGTTCTATCATTTTCTCATTAGTATCAGTTCCCAAACCCCTTCCTCCTGTATCTCCACACTGCACATGCTCTATAGGCTGTGTTGTTACCATTTAGAAGCCAGCTTCTCTCCCTCATTGGAAATATAAAGTATATATAAAGTATATCATGTGTATATATATATATGTATACATATATATATATACACACACATACATTATATATTGTATTTTGAGGCAGATAAGAGCTCCTGGTTTGAATTCTTATTAACCATACTACTCTTTATAATTCTCCTTGATCTATGTTTAAGTTCAAGCCAACTTCATATTAGAAAGATTATACTGAATCTCAGAGACTTAGAGCCCTGCCTTCCATGCATCGAATTAACTATGATTACAAATGTATATTGCTTTTATAAATTATAGGAAAACCCCAGCCATCAAGTCTTGTAGATGACATGTCATGGGTAACTATCGCATTAATTCCTTTTGCCTGAAATTTTGTGAATGTGTACAATATATCCATGCATATGCAGGAACTTAAATCATTAGGAAATGGAAGGAAGTTCATCAATAGAAATCTCACCCCTGTACCCCTGGCCTCAGGACTTCTGCTCGTGACCAAGTCAAAGCCAACCTGAAGCAGCTCCCCAGTTTGTTTCTTCAGTTTGGGTGAAATTCTCTCATTTAGGAAGCATTAATGGAGTCACCTACCTACCATCAATTTCCAGCTTTTAGTTTGCATTCAATGAAATTTTGCATCTCATTTCTACTGGTGTATTAACTTAGTTTCCCTCTGTTTCTTTTCTTGTGTTGAATAGAGGAAGTAAGGCCATAAATATGTGTTCTTTATTTTATGAGCCTCCACACTTAATCATAAAGCCCACTTGGCTACAAAGCCATAATTAGTGATCTTCCTAGCTTAGATGAAGTGATTTGCTTTACTGTTAGCTTTGAGTCTTCCACTCCCTCTCTCTCTCTTTTCCTTTCTCCCCATGTCCTCTCTTTTCTCTTCTTTCCTTTCTTCATTTCTGTCTTATAAGTAGCGATAAAGCATCTACAATTTGGTCTGAAATGTTTGTAGAATTGAAAGTAGCATGGTAAGGACTGATGAGCACCCAGTGGTCACTTCACCATAAAGGGTATGATTCCTTATAGCTTTCAGATCCTCAAAATAGTTCACCAGCAACACATAATTGGCTTTTAAAAAATATATTTTAATCTGGGAGACCCTGCATATTGCACATCTACTGGATGCTCAGCAGACATGCTTTGAATCATGTCGTTTGTGAGCTCATCAGCTGCTTTGAACTGTCTGCATTTTCTGTGCTTATCATCATCTTACATGATTGTGTGCTTCCAGAGCCCTGTGCACTGCATCCAACACTTGTCAGCATCCACATATCATTAATGGTAGAGTAGAACTCTTGCATTCCTCTTAGAGACTACTATTTTCTAATAGTCTAATTATATGGAAGACTCAGTTTCTAATCAATGGGCTCAGACTCAAAAGGAACAATTGTGCAAAGAGCTGCCAAGAAACTGTGCTCAATTATACAAGTGCTCATTAGGACTGGGCATTTGTCACTGATACCATGCAGGCCAGCAGCACTTGCGATATTTAAAGTGCCCAAGCAGACCCCAGGCTAAATGTTAGCAGAAGCCTCCTCCAACATTGTCTATTCAAGTACATGGTGTCCTCTGCTATACAGAATGCACAGGGATTTGAGGGAGGTAACACACACATATGCACACACACATACATATGCATATATATGTATATGAGAATATGTATGTATATGTATACACACATACATACCTACATATATATCCATATATATTACATTTACACAGAGATACACACTACAAATACAGACATTATTTTCATAATTCACTTCTGGAACAACTAATTCATTGGACACTATGCAGACAGTGGACTGAGTAAAACATCTTAGAGACAGAGCAAATATAGCAGAAGAGGCAGAATAGGTGCATTGGTCTGGATGAGAATGACCTCTATAGACTTATACACTTGAATGCATATTCCCCAGATAGGAGAACTGTTTGGGAAAAATTAGGAGATGTGATCTTAATAGAAAAGATGTATCATGGAGGATTGACTTTAAGACTTAAAGGCTTATAACATTCCCTCTCTCCCTTCCATTCTTTCTCCATCCCTCTTTCTCTCTCTCCCTTCTTTTTTCCTCCTTCTCCATCTTTCCTCCATCCCTCTCTCCCTCTCTGTCTCTCTTTTTTATCCTGCTTGTATCAGATGAAAGTTCTCAGCTACTGTTCCTACACCTTGACTGCCTATCTTCTCCCCATTGGGCTGTTTTGAACTCTAACCATGTTAAACTGTAAGCCCCTCAATTAAATGCCTTGGTCAAGATGTTTTGATATGACAATAATAAAGTTGAATAAGGAATACAAATTGCTTAATCTGGAAGATATTTTCGTATTTGATCATTACTAATAAACAACAGTTACATGGGGCACAATGGATGATAGTTAAAGAAGACTGACAGAGTCAACAAACATGGACCCTTGGGGCCTCCCAGAGACACAGTCATCAATCAAATAGCATGCATGGACTAAACCAAGGACACCTATACATATATAACATAAATTCAGCTTGGTCCTCATGTAGATCCTCTAATTGGAACAGACATTGTCCCTGACTCTGTTGCCAACCTGTGGATCCTGTTCTTTTAACTAGGCTGGACTAAGTAGGAAAGGATGTGTCTACTTCTATAGTAGTGTGATGTGCCAGGGTGGGTTGGTATCCAAGGTGTCCTCCTTCTTCTCAGAGGAGATGAGGAGACATGGGAAGGAGTCTACTAAAGGGGGAGTGGCTAGGAGGAGGGGGACTGCAACCAGGATGTAAAGTGAATAAATAAATTTATAAAAAAATAACTTTTCTTTAATGTTTACATAGACCTTGGCCTGTTCATTTTAAACTCAGTACATATGACATATTTCATCACATGCCCATAGGAGAGTTGCACATTTCTCTGATACACATATACATATACATACACATTCTATCTATCTATCTATCTATCTATCTATCTATCTATCTATCTATCTATCTATTTGAGTTGTTTGGGTCATTGTTCATGATTATGTTTTCTCAAAGACAGCCAGGTACTCAGACTTGTTATCCATCAGCAATAATATTCCCTTTCTCAGAGCATGAAGCACACAGCAAGAGTGAAAGCTGACAGTCTTTAGCAGAAAGACAGCCCAAGAGTGGGCTTACGTGCTCTAAAGGATTCCTATTCTTACAAGCATGGGTGACTTTCTAGGCTTGGATACCAGATGCTGATAGAATTTGATGAGAGGCATATTTTGGGAGTGGGCCTGACTTGAATAGGTAACACTTCCTGAGGATCTCCTGAAAGTTCTCAGCATCCCTATAGGAAAAGCATTAGGCTTTGCAATAGCAATATGTAAAGATACCCAAAGTAGTAGATTTTTGTTAGAACCAGTTGTTCTTGTGTTTGACTTAACAAAGATCTAACACAGTTTAACACTATAGTCCTCAACTTTAAATAATGTACTATTCTCCTAATTAACATACATAGCATTTTAGTTATTTTCTTGCCTTCCCTGTTTCTGAATGCTGCAGAATCTTGTTCTCTGAGAACAACAGCCATCACTATATTCAATGTTCCTTCAAGTGTGAAGGGTCCTCATACTCTCACCAGAGTCTCAGTCGTGTTAGCCTGTACTTACCTAGCACCTGCGTAAGTTTTGCCACAGATTCACATGGTTTCATTGTCTTATAAGGAAATGGAAGTGTATAGAGGGTAAAAAGCTAACTAGAGAGGGCAGGAAGATCCATTCATACAGCTATAGGGATCCAGTGTTCATGCTAGGGTAAGATTTTAAGCAGTGAGGCAGTTAGGAGGTCACCCATGCTCCCATGGGTAATTCATGATCTCTAATTGAACCCAGGTAGCTCATCCCAATCTGGACTCTAGTGGAACTGTTATTTTGTTTGTCATTGATGTTGTCTGAGGTGAGAAGCACCTATGAACATCTTTCCCCAAAAAGCACATGCAACTCTGATGCTTTGAAAAATCCATACACTATATGTTCACCTCACCATGTAATATTGCCTCAACTACAGCATAGTAGCTCACTCTCCTTAGAAATGAGCAGTGCCCTTAAATGCCAGGAACCACATCTCTGATATCATCAGTCATAATGACCAGTCAGCCATTTTTCTCTTAAATGCAATATCTTCAGTCTGGTTTTCTAATGTATATTATACTTTCACTGCTCCCAGAAGTCAACATTTAGATCACGCACTCAGGTGATGACATGCAGCATTCTGTTAGCCTTCTTTCATTTAACATAATGCCCTCCAGGTTTACCCTTGTACTCCAAATGATTGACTAATGAGCAGGTTTGTAGGGTATGAGTGTGTGTGTGTGTGTGTGTGTGTGTGTGTGTGTGTGTGTGTCTGTGTCTGTGTGTGTGTGAGCTTCTTCATACATTTACCCACTGACAGGCACTCAAATTGTGGTCACTGCTAGTATGAAAAGATCATGGGAGTGTAGATCTCCCCTTGACATGTCACTTTCATAGGTTGTTGTTTGGTCTGTTTACAAATACTAGGAGAATTGCTGGATCTCACAGCAGTTCTCTTCTCTTTGAAATGAGCCTCCACTCTTTCTCTATATTCACTGTGCTGTTGCATGTCTAACAACCCTATGAAAGAGCTACTTCCAATCTCTATTCTTTTTTTTTTCTTGGATATTTTCTTTATTTACATTTCAAATGTTATTCCCTTTCCCGGTTTCCCTCCCTCTCTGAAACACCCTATCACATCCTCCCTCCCCCTGCTTCTATGAGGGTATTCCTCCACCCGTCCACCCATTCCTACCTCCCTGCCCTCGATTCCCCTACACTAGGGCATCTATCAAGACTTCATAGGACCAAGGACCTCTCCTTCCATTGGTGAATGACAAGGCCATTCTCTGCTACATATGCAGCTGGAGACGTGTACTTCTTTGTTGATGACTTAGTTGCTGGGAGTTCTGGGGGGTCTGGTTGTTTGATATTGTTTGATTTTTCTTCTTGCCAGCCCTTTCAACTCCTTCAGTCTTTCTCTATAACCTCTATATTGGGGACCCAGCACTCAGTCCAATGGTTGGTCGTGAGCCTCCACCTCTGTATTTGTAAAGCCCTGCCTGGCAGGGCCTCTCAGGAGACAGCCATATCAGACTCCTTTCAGCATGCACTTCTTGGCATCCACAGTAGTGTCTTGGTTTGGTAATTGTATAAGGGATGAATCTCCAGGTGGGACTGTCTCTAGGTGGCCTTTTCTTTAGTCTCTGCCTCACACTTTATCTCCATATTTGTTCCTGTGAGTATTTTGTTCTTCTTCTAAGAAGGACTGAAGTATCCACATTTTGGTCTTCCTTCTTATTGAGCTTCATGTGGTCTGTGAGTTGTATTCTGGTTATTTGGAGCTTTTGGCTAATATCCACTTATCAGTGAGTTCATACCATGTATTTTCTTTTGCAATCACTCAGAATGATATTTTCTAGTTCTATCCATTTGCCTAAGAATGTCATGAATTCATCCTTTTTAATAACTGAGTAGTATGCCATTGTATAAATGTACCACATTTTCTGTATCCATTCCTCTGTTGAAGGACATCTGGGTTCTTTCCAGCTCCTGGGTATTTTAAATAAGGCTGCTGTAAACATAATGGGGCATGTCTCCTTATCACATCTTGGGGTATCTTCTGGGTTTATGTCCAATCTCTATTCTTAACAATATTCACTATCTCTTGTCCTTTTGATAACAAGTATTTGAACAAGTATTGTTTTTGTGTATGCCTTCGAGATGCATGGGCATGTATTTAAAAGTTTCCTGCCCGGTTTATAATACATGACCATGTTTGTCAAGGACCTGGAGTCCTCCCTTAGTAAAAACCACTCATCAAAGTAGACATGTGTGCAAGCTACAGAATGATGATCAAAGACCGCAGCTTTAGCAGGGGAATGTTTTATAATGAGAAGTTATATTGAAAACAAGTTTTGTTTGTAGGAGAAATATAATTTCTAGAGAAATATCCAGTTTTTAAAGAGCACTAGTTTGAGGCTTGCATATATTAATATTGATGTCCTATCATGCTGATAAACACATCATTAGCAGAACTTCAAAACTGAAAGCTGGAAATAAAATATCAGCCATTTTGACTGCATAAGATTATCCACAGTAATTCAACATATCCTACATATTGTAAATAATGTGAAAAGACTTAAGTCAAAAAAGTAAATCTCTGTCAGGTGTTTGTGTTGACCATCCTTGGCTTTTCTCACCTTGACTATATTCCATCCCTCACCTTCTTCAGGATATCTATATCACTCCTCGTCTCCAGTTTTCAGGGGGTAGGTGTTCCAGAAATAGATATAACCTACTGAAGTCAGAGTTCAGTGTGTGCTTTCCCAGGCTTTGTTCATCTTTTTCCCCAAGCCATCATTAGCAATGGCATGTTTCCTCAAAAAAAGTCACAGGCACTCTTGGATCATCCCCCATGTAGCAAAATGAGGTGTCAAAGTCTCCAAAACATTGCAGTTCACCAGTCCACTGCCACAAGCTGACAGTGTCTTCTAACATCAAGGTTCTTAAGCATCTCAAAGCCTCACTCACTTCTTCAGCAGTGTTGATGACTCTGTATCGGGGATTCTCCTTTGCTAATTCTGCAAGGTAGCACTGGGAATATAGCTTCCCCTCCACACTGGCTAGTTCAGCATATAGAGCATGCATCCTGATAACACTGGTGCATCTCAGTATGGCTGCAGGTTGATGGACACTTACAAATTAATGAGAAAACAGGCATAAGATATAACATTAAAAAGAAATTGATGGCATTGGTACAGTAACGGACAGCTAAGCAAACATGTATGAAAGTTCTGAACTTCTCTTATAGTCAGAGAAGTATATAGCTAACCTTGGATAATTATTCTGTACCCGCCAGATCATGTCAAATGTTTTCCCAAATAGGGATGCCCTATCCCTCATACAGCTATGAAAACATTAGCTTTTCGCTACTTTGTTAAAAAGAACTAGAGTAATATTTCCTGCAACAAGGTCACATTTTACATCAAATTGCATTTTATTTTTACCTGGAAATTCCCTTTCTAGGAATATTTGGAATTACAGAGTAAATGACAGGGTGTTGGTCTGATGCACTGGCAAGCTTCTTCCTTAACTTCTCCACAGGACTCTGGCTGATCTCAGCAGCACAGACAATCATTGGAAATAAGGCAATGCGGGGAAAATATATGAGGATGTCCCTTGCAGTATTGTAGAGGTTAATCCACAATTACCCACATCACAAACATCCATGCTTTTCAGAGATGAATTAGTAAATGATTTTTTTTTAAAAAAAATGATAAACATGGAGCTAGAGAGATGGCTCAGAATGTAAAGCACTGGCTGCTTTTCCAGAGGACCCAAGTTCAGTTCCAAGAATCCACATGGAGGCTCCAAATGCCAAGAATCCACATGGAGGCTCCAAATGCCTGTGAATCCAGTCTCATGGGACCTCGCCCCCTCTTCTGGCCTCTGTAGGCACCAGGCTTGCCCAGAGTGCAAATACATTTAGGCAGAACATTCATACACATATATAAACATAAATAAATCTTTTTAATTATTTTATTTATGTCTAATCTGTATTATGTCTGTGCACAATGTGAAAGAAATGCCCAAAGAGGCCAGAAGAAGACTTGATATTCTCTGGAATTGGAGTTATAGATGGTTGTGAGTTAGATGATGTTGGGAATCAAATCCTAGTCCTCTTGAAGATTAGCCAGTTGTCTTACCCACTGAGCCATATCTTCATCTCTCCAAACCAAAGAAATATTTTTTAAAATGTTCAATAAATTACAGAGAGAGAGAAAGAGAGAGAGAGAGAGAGAGAGAGAGAGAGAGAGAGAGAGAGAGAGAGAGAGAGAGAGAGAGATTTTTAAGTGGGTCTCACTATGCAGCCCAGGTTGGCCTTTGACATTACATCCTCCTGCCTCAGCTTTCTATGTGGTAGAATTACAAGCATGTGCCATTGTGTACAGTATCTAGATTATTTTTAAATATATATTCCCAGACACACACACAATACTGAAGTTCCTCTTTTTCTTATCATAACACAAAACCAAAAAGGAAAAGAAATCAAATAATAGCCAATTATTTATTAGCTTATATAAAATTGAGCACTTTGGAATTTTTCATAAGAGGTTATTCTTTCAGATTTTTATGGAGTCTTAGTCTATTTTTTAAAAAGAAAATGTTTAGTAGCCTTTGCTTTAAAAATCAATTCTCTAAAATCGTATGCCTAGGCAGGTCATCAGAAAGAAGTAATTTTGTGTAAGAATTGTCCAAGAATCACCAAACCCTTGCCTAACTGGAGACAGAAGGAACGAACTGAGCAATAGTCTAATACACACAGCTGCCTCTAACACCACATCTTTGGTATCACTGGAGTAATAGAATTTTTCAGATCAACCACAGAGGCATGTAGGCCAGTGTTTTGTGGCTTCAATCAAGTCCATGTACAGTGAGCAGGCTTCTTACCATGGTCACAGAAATAAGGTCTCAGAGTGGGGCTGAAGAAGCCAAGGGTCTTCCTCAGCAGATGGACTGAAGGCGTGCACCCTCCCAAGCCAGTGACCAGCTCCTGACATCGACACCTGATGAATTTTCACTTCGAAATTAGTTTTCTCTGATCACAAAGACTACATCAGAAATAACACTCTGTACTCTGAAATTTAGACAGTCGCCAAACCTGCCCAGTATGGCCCCAAATCCTCAAGAAGAAGCCACACTTCCTGAAGTAAATGCTTCACAGTTGCTGTGTGAAATACATAAAAGGGGGAGGCCTGGATCTGCGACATGTATGAAATCCAAGTGTGTGTGTGTGTGTGTGTGTGTGTGTGTGTGTGTGTGTGTGTGTGTGTTTGCATGCTGCTCACAGGTTGTGCTAAAATAAGTGTAATGCTTCTGAAGAGTGACGAGCCTGGACACTGTTGTGGTTTCCGCCCATCACTTTGCCAGACCTGAAGGGAGCCTCCTTGTGGACCAATGTGTTCCTGGCAAGTGTTTTCAGGTCATCTTCAATTTCATAATAAAATGTGAAGCTGCATAGATGAGAGGAAGGACCCAAGGGAGGCAAGCTATAAATGCCACCATTGCCCGAGCCTGATCCAAGGCTGATTAATAGACACTGTACACTCCCGCAGGGCCCTCTCCCAGCCCTCCAGCCACACTTAATGCATTTGAGCAAGTCTGATGAGCTAAGGATGACTTCTTAATGCAATCTTAACAGAGAAAATTTGCGGTGATAGGAAAATGTCCTTTCTACCAATCCGCTTTGCTCCATATCTCAATTTGTTCCAAAAAGTAACTGTCTGCCACTTTGCCTATGGCTATTGGACCCACAGCCACTGACCTTCACCACTTCCTGAGTTACCTAACAGGTATGGTTCTCAACATATGTCCATTAGTGGGCCTTTTTGCTCCACAGTAATCCTTTAAAAATACTGAACATGCCTAACTATTATTATCTAGTAGACAACTCAATGCCTTGGCAATGTTGGGGAGTCTATGGAATACCACTTAGCAGCAAATCCAGAAGAATGATAAATAATTCCTAGCACTGAATTTTTTACTTACTATCTTGTTGTTTCTAATACTCAATTGCTGAATATGTACTCAAATAAGAGAACATAGCAAGCCCAAGCCGGACCAAATGGCCACCATATTGAGAGGAGGTGGATGCAAACAAGTCCCACCTCTAACTGAGCAGTTTTTGGTAATTGACAAGTACTGGGAAAATTAAGTCAGTTTTCTTTAAAGGTATGACTCTCGATTGTCAAACATCCTTCACTGGATGGCTACACATTCAAAGTATTGAACTTCAGGAGCTTAAAAAAATTGGACACAAATTTGGGTGTGCAAGGACAGGATATGGATTTGAGAAGACTTGTGGGAAGGCTGACTGTGATCAAAACACATTGTAAGTCCTCAAATAACTAATAAAAGTATGGAAAGTGGTGGCGTAACAGGGCGGCTGTTGACAACATGCAAAGAAGAGAAAGAGATTAGATATTCTCACAGCAAAGAACCGATGAACATTTGAGAAGGTATGAATGTTTATATTTGATATGAACATTCTATTTGTTTTCACAGATGAAGTGTCATGTGACACCCAGAAATGTATGAGTTTATGTGTCAATTGAAACCTTTAGAACATTCCAAAAATCAAACTTTCTGAGGTGAAAATAAAAAAAAAAAAAAGGAAAGATTTAAATCAGGGGGCAAGATGGTAGACTGGGGGTAGCAAAGAACAGGATTGTCCTCTCTCATTATGTAACAGGCATGGTTACCAGTGAGGTGGCTCTGTGGGAAAATGCTTGATGCCACGCTCATGGCCCTGAGTTCAATCTCCAGAACCAGTGTGATGGAAGTAGTGAAGGAGAAAATTCTCACAAGTTGTACTCTGATCTTCACATTCACCACATGGCATACACACACATGTACAAATATGTACACATATTCACATGCACACAAAATAAAATCAGTATGTAATAGAAATTGAGACTGTTATGGCTATGTGTGCCAGGGTATGAGACAGGATTCTTACTACTCAGAGTCTGTCTGTGTAGCATCTCTCTTCCTCAGGCACTAAGTCTGCAATGGAGCAGAGTCCTGCATTTTATTTCCAGGTCTGAGATTCACCATAGACATGAAGATGTTTCCAAAGTTAATAAGTGTATCAAAGAACACCCCTAAGCATTTGCATGTGGGTGTCTTTGCATAGATGCAAAGGTGGCAAGAAGCATCCCAGAGATAAGTTATCTGGAAGGATTAACTGTTCCCAGAAGTCACATCTCACAGAGGATACCAAATGAAAACTAACAGCAAAAACAAAATTGTAAAATTAGGACATTTAGGGAAAGGGGGAACTTCGGAGTGGATCCTTGCACACACAGTTGACTAAGGGTTCTCAGCTGCTGTCTATTCACTCAAATCTCCATGTCTAGGACACACTGTCAGTTTCTTCTGTTTCTTAAGACCATGTGCATTACTGATACAATACAGAATCATTTCTTGTTTAGATATTCCCTTCTGGAAAGCAAGCTTCTGCTTGTTAAGGCATTGCTTTGAAATTCTTAAACCTTCTTCCCCATATAATAAAATCTCTCATGCCTATGATTTGGACTATGTGAAGGTTTTAAATAATATAATGTATCCTAATAGTCAGAATACAGAATTTGTATATTTTCAGATACAATAGTCTTAATGCACAGAAAGATGGGAAGTCAGGTGTTCTCAGATCTGCACATCACATTTTGAAGATCCCTTTAAGTTGACAGCTGGACCTAAAGTCACTAGACATTCATTTTCACTGGTACATCCAGCTCCAAAGAATGGGATGTGTGCATCATGTATACATAAAATCACATATAGAAAAGAAATTTCTCAGTCATATTTCAATGATCCTATGTATATAATACTTTTCTTTGTATAAAAGGGAGTGTTTACTAATATGACCAAAGTGTTAATACACATTAAGCTGAGTCTGGTCATTTTCCAAACTAAGAATGTGTCTCAAATTGTTTAATGTAAAGTTATGCCTTATGATATACAAAAATGTTTTCAAATGAAGCAGTTACAGTTCCTAATCTCTCTGTATGAAGAGTGTAGAGATTGACAAAAATATGAACCACAGCCCAGTTTCACTAAATGTTGATAAAAAGATTAAAATGTCTGACACATTCCTCTCTTCATCTCATCAGCATTTTGACAGGAGAGCCGGCTGGAGCCAGAGAGCCCTGTGCTAGAGTCTGCTCATGACCATCACTAGATGAGCAATTCTTCACAGGCAAGCTGAACTGACTCGAAGTTTCTATATTTATAAAATTGTGGTAATAATAAGAATGGTAAGGCCTTTTACTTTTTCATAATTTGTTTTAAAACTTGTCTAGCCATATGTCCTTGACCCCGTCAATAATCCCAGGAACATACTGTCTCTCATGGAACAGGCCTTGAAGTCAATCAAAAAGTAGTTAGAAATGCCCATAACATTCATGTTATTGTTGCACCACTGGACATAGAGTGCCCACCCTGGTGTTACTATGGTTTTATAGCTGTGTGATGAGAAAGATTCCTTTTCTCCTCCAGTAATGTGGAAGCTAAACAGCAGGAATGAAGAAGACAAGTGAGTACTTTTCTGTGTCTCTGAGAGACGTACCTTCCCTATGGGGATTGTCAAGAGAGTTTCTGTAGGATTAGAGAATGTCTTGCATTGCTTATTTAATTGGAATTTTATTCAAAATGAAATGTGTGATGATCCAGCTTAATTTTTCCATATTCTGAAAGTCCAATATGTGGTAACTCCAGGGACAGGGCCTCACCCTCCAGTTCTGGAGTGTGACTGAGAATATTAATCATGGCCTACAGTTCTGGAGGATGACTGAGAGCATTAACCATGGCCTATAGTTCTAGAGCATGATTGAGAGCATTAACCATGGCCTCCAGTTCTAGAGGGTGACTGAGAGTATTAACATTGCCTACAGTTCTGGGGGGTGACTGAGAGGATTAACCATGGCCTCCAGTTCTGGGGGGTGACTGAGAGGATTAATCATGGCCTACAGTTCTGGAGCATGACTGAGACTATTAACCATAGCCTACAGTTCTGGAGGGTGACTGAGAGGATTAACCATGGCCTCCAGTTCTGGAGGGTGACTGAGAGGATTAACCATAGCCTACAGTTCTGGAGGGTGACTGAGAGGATTAACCATAGCCTACAGTTCTGGAGGGTAACTGAGAGGATTAACATGGCCTCCAGTTCTAGAGGGTGACTGAGAGTATTAACATTGCCTACAGTTCTGGGGGGTGACTGAGAGGATTAACCATGGCCTCCAGTTCTGGGGAGTGACTGAGAGGATTAATCATGGCCTACAGTTCTGGAGCATGACTGAGACTATTAACCATAGCCTACAGTTCTGGAGGGTGACTGAGAGGATTAACATGGCCTACAGTTCTGGAGGGTGACTGAGAGGATTAATCATGGCCTACAGTTCTGGAGGGTGACTGAGAGGATTAACCATAGCCTACAGTTCTGGAGCATGACTGAGACTATTAACCATAGCCTACAGTTCTGGGGGATGACTGAGAGGATTAACCATGGCCTCCAGTTCTGGGGAGTGACTGAGAGGATTAACCATAGCCTACAGTTCTGGAGGGTGACTGAGAGGATTAACCATGGCCTACAGTTCTGAAGGATGACTGAGAGGATTAACCATGGCCTACAGTTCTGGAGGATGAC
>JADRCD010219563.1:0-10489 GCA_019843815.1 Montemys delectorum
TATATATATATATATATATATATATATATATATATATATGCCATAATCTTTTTTACCTGAGTACCTCTATTGCTCCAGTGGTCTTGAATATATTTCCTTTTGTTTTCCAAATAAAACTATTTGAAACATTCAAACATTATGAGGCAATAAATATTTCCCTAGGGTTATCAAATGACCTGGGTTATTTTCCCCTTGAAATTTAACTTCCTTTATCTCTTCATTTTTGTCATATCTATAAATAATGTCCTATATTTTTCTTCAAGTCCTTAATGAACATTCTAGTTATTGATATCAAATAAACAGGAAAGCTGTTGTTTTCAGTATTTTATAATGGTTAAGTCAATGTTTAAAGCACTTGACAAAATGGAGTTTTGGAAGTATTTGTTAGTGACATATTTTAAAACAAATACCTTTTAGAAAGCAATATATCAACATATTTTAAATCCATCTAATTATTAGGTACATTCAACACAAAATACTAAAGTTTTATATTCTTGTTTATGTTTTAAGCAACAAACAAAACCAGACAACTTATGTTTTGTGATTTTTGTGGCTTATGTCTGTTTGTTTGCAGCCCAAATATCATTCAGAATACTGGAATGAATTCAATGAAGCATGTAGGTAAAACCTTTAATCCCAGCACTAGTACTTGGATTAAACAGGAAGACATATCTACGAATTTGAGGTCAGCATAATCTACAGAGTGAGTTGCCACCAGTCCTGGATGCATAGTGAGACTGTCTTCATAAATAAATAAGGAGAGTAAAAGAAAGAGGAAGAGCAGAAAAAGGAGGAGGAAGAGGAAGAAGTGGAGGGAGGAAGGAAGGTAAGCAAGAATTAAGTGAGGCCAGAGAATAGCTGTACAGAAATGTCAGCATTTGGGAGTTTTTGTGGTTTTGTGTTGTTTCTTGACAGCTATCATAAATCTGTATATAGTAAAGGAACATACATAGTACTGTATGTCCTGCTATCGAGTGTCTGACCCACCAGTATTACTTCATTCCCCTTAGCTTCTTTCCTAACTCTTTTTTGTCCAGTTGTAAACAGTCTTCTTCATTCAGAGGTTAGAATGAATGAGGGAATCACCTTTGCATTCTCGATGTGAAGATGAGCTTCCATGGGATACTAACAGACGATACAACACCCAACGGGGAAAATATTCAATTCAAATGTCAGCCCTGCGAATTGTTTGATAATTCCTCAGAAGAAATTACCTGCTTAATATTTCCTCAAGCGGCTAATCCTTCATATTGCAAGATTACTGTTTCATTTCTGATGGCTTTTTATTCCTGCTTCCCTTTGTTAAAATTCTGATGACTTATTCTACTGTTCACTCCTAACTGCTGTTTTATATGAAGAAAAAAAAAAATCTTTTAACCCTGCAACATGTCTGTTCTCAGCAGCTCTCTGAAACCATAAAGGTATGTTCCATAACTCCATTCATCATGTATCCTATGGGAAACCATGGACAACACTGTGTAAGCAACGCTTCTTAATTTGGAGGAAGATTATAACTCGCTGGAACCATTTTTTGCTGCAGCTTTGGTTTGTTGCTCCTTTCCAGGATCAGACACTTAGGCATTTTCTTTCCAAAAGGAGAAAAACTCAGCTGGGTAAAGTCTTGCCCTGAGGGCACCCTTCCCATTATTTTAATAAACACTAGACTTCTCCTTAATCTCTTTAATCTTCCCTTTTTCACTTCATATTGTTTTGTGTTTCTTTCTGCCTCATTTGTTCTTTTATAGATCTGCATAAGAGTACTTACTTATAGCCATGGAAGAGTCAATATTGGGCTGTCTAGAACTCTGCCAAAATTATTGGCCCATAACTTTTAAATTGAGCTGTAGGCAGGTGCTTAGGATAAAGTCAGAACACAGCTACATTCTTTGCTAAAACATGGCAAGGAAAGTCTCTTCACCCCATTGTTAGTATTGTTCCTCCTGAAATCACTCAAGGCCCCCATAGCTCTCAGAACCAGTCTTCCAGCTCCGAGTAGGCTGGCACATCAAGCTCCACATACTGCATGTCACCTTCCTAATCCAAAGTTCTAAAGCCTTCTGTATTCCTCTAAAACTCAGCATGGTCATGTTGCAACCATAACATACTTCCAGGGACCAATTTCTCTCCTAGTTATTTTACTACTGCTGTGACAAAATATCATGATCATGGCAACTTATAGAAGCGATTTGGAGGCTTATAGTCCTAGGAGTAGAGAGAGCCTATCAACATCATAGTGTGGAAGCATGGCAGCAGGGAACTATGACAACCGCAGAACTAGAGATTTGGCTTCTGAAGATATGGCAAGCTAAGAATTCCTAACTTGAAGTCTAAACAGAAGGCAGAAAAGTTTGAACTGAAAATGGAATGTGGGTTTTAAATCTCAAAGATTGCCCACAGTGACATTCTTCCTCTAGCAAGGTCACACATACTAAACAATCCTAAGTGTGCTAACAGTTGGGGACCAAGTACTAAAATTCCTGAGACTCAGGGGGACATCTCATTCAAACAACCAAAAATAACAAATGTTTGGAATATCTTATTTTTAGCCCATATTTGACATGACTCAGTATGCCTTTTTAAGCAAGACCTGTTTTAAGCATTATGTAAAATAAATTGCACTTAACTTAAGCCAAGGAAATCATCATTTTTAGAGAGGTTACATACATTTTTAATATGTAATGTCCAGTGGCATATTTGATGGAGAGCATCGAGTATATAAAATTCATACTCACCACTTATATAACAGCAGAAATTCCTCCCAATGTGTAGTCTATTATTTCTGTCTTGAACTAAACACTGCCTCAGGAATAGACATATTAAGTTTCTGTTTCCTGTCCGTCTTTGGCTTAGGACTTCAGGGATTTTTGTGTTTTTCCTAGTTAATGAGTTCTCAGTTACCCCAGTGATGGTGGCTTTTCACATTCCTTCACTTCAGCTTGGTGAAGCCAAAATTAACAAACCACACTTTTAATACTCTGGCTTTAGAATGATTTGGACAGTGTTTCAACAACAAAATTTAAAGTTTCAATCTAGACCCCCCACATTCAAATTCTCCAAGGTGAAATCTAGGAATCCATCCTTTTTACAGGCACTCTTTGTCAATGTGTTGTGGCAACAGCTTTGGGAATGATCACAGACAGACTCATGACTCTGGATGACCTAGAAATGTAATCATAGAGCCCTGTCCTCCAGAGTCTGCCCTATTTTTGATTTATAAATTGCAGTTATAATGAATGGTAGCTCCTTCCAAAGTCACATTGTGATTCCTTATGCATTTTACTATTTATGCATTTATTGTCTTTGGAAGATAACCTAATTTATTATGGGCAGATTATAGAAAGAAATTGTGTAGTTCTGTTAGTCTTTGAATTTCTTCTACTAAAAAAAAAAATGTAATTTTTTTTGTGTGTGTGAAAGAACTATACTATACTCACAACACTGGAAAGAAATTAGCAACCCCATATTCTATATTTGCACCCTAAAGGAGAATGGCTCATGGCAAGCTCACATATGTAAAAGGTGATGTTCACAAAACTCTCAAAAGATCTTTCAGTTCTGAAAGTTATAAAGCCCCCTTGCTTTCTTATACAAAGTAAAACAAATGTTACTCAAATGGAAAAAATAACTTTAAAATTAAGATTAAAATGAGTAATCTTCCACTTGAATGTGTTTGCATATAAGTACCATTTCTCATGTGTTATAAACAGTAATAAAATGATGTTCACTTTGTACATCATGGCCAACTCCATTTCATCCATGTGTAGAAATAGGTTTAGGTATTATTTCACTAGAAAGAGTTATTAGAATGTGTCTTATGTTCTGGGAACTCTTAGCCCTCCAATTTTGCATCACTTTTAATGATAATGTCCAATATCCACTACTAATATTGGTTGATATTAGAAAGATAAAAAAAATCATGTCTTCACGGTTATTTCTAGAGTGTGTTCTTATGTTAAGGAAACATATGAATTATGTTCATGGCCATATATTGTTTAGATATCATGGTCATAACTTGTCAATTAAGGTTAATGATAAAGGTGTAACCTGGCCAATCTGGAAATAAATGAGAGTCAGAAGTGGACATAGTAGGAGAGGCATTTTTTGAGTTTCATCTCTGTTAGTTAAAAGTCTTTCTCACATTCATTTTGTTGGCTCTACAAAAATAGAATTTTGGAATGAGAAATGTGATAAAAATGAAAGTGGCTAATAATTGTTGTACATCAACCAAATCCACACAGCTTCCATAACATGCATAACCAAATTCATCATTTTAGTGTTTTCTTTCCTATTTAATATTCTTTTATACCTTAGGATCTGACTTCTGGAAGTCAAGGTTATTAAATGCTTATATTTCTAGCTCCTGGCAGTTGAGTTGTCCTTATTTATCCACCTCTCCCTGGTTTGCTATTTGTGAAAGTCTCAAAGGGCACAGAAAAGAGTCTGAAATATGTCTCACTTAGAAATCTTAATTATGTTATAAAGACTTATAAAGACTCTTTATTTGTAAGTAAGTTTCTGGGGAAAATGTAAGTGCATTGAGTCTCAAATATATCACTATAAGATGAAACCAGCAATTGCTGCACATTTCCATTTTTATATAGGTTTGCAACTTGGCATATATCATTTAAGTTTTATAATGTATTTACAATATACTGAGATTCACTTATTATCTGATATATTTCAATCTTGCCTGGTCTTTTAACCATAAGGATCTATCACTAACAATATACTCAATATTCTTTAGTTATTCCTTTATATTGCTGTAACTTTCAGCAGTGCTTAAACAAGAACAAATAGTTACATATATTTTAAAAGATTTTGTAATTATTTTTTTCTGTTTATTGAAATATAAGAATACTAATTAAAGCCTGTAAATGTCTGAGGTGTTGTTGAACAGCACCACAATTTCCAAATTACTTTATCTTACTAAGTTGAACTAACTCCTATAAACGAAACTAGGAATTTATTCATTACAGAATGCCATAAGATTCATTTTATTCTTCAGTAATATAGAAGCACACTCTAGATGCAAGAAAGGCATACATTCTGATAATGTTTTGGACATGAGAAGTAAAAATAGAGTCATCCTAGAGTGTGTAGCTGGAACATTTAGTTTTCTTAATCTCTTTCTCTTTGATGTTATCTTTGAACATTATATGAATTCCTAAGTGGTTACTTTTCTGAGCAGTGTTTTCTTATCTTAAAAAATGATTAGTGTTGTAATTTATAGTATGTAATATGAGCACATATTATATACTATAAATTATTTCAGCCACAGCAAGAAAATGATATTAAATAGCCCACAATAGATTTAACATATGGGGCATTATTTGGTTCACACACAACCAATAACAGATGCCACTCTACTGTAGAGGGACAAAATTCTGTGCCAAATAATATTAAATAATTTTTAATCATCTAAACAAAATCAATTGCCTCCATATTTTCAAAAATTAAAAAAAAAACCTCTCTAAGTCTAGATTTCTCCAAAGTTTAAAAGTAAAATATAGATGCATATATAAAAGAGGTAGAAAGTACATTTTTAAAATTAGTTTTCATGCAAAAATGATAACTTGCAGGGATTTGAATGAGAATGTGCCCCATAGGACCAGATGTTGGTGGTAGCATTTAAGAAGGATTTGGATCTATGGCTAGAGAAAGTTCATTACTGGTGGAAGGCCTTGAGGTTTAACTTCTCAACACCATTGGTGTTCCAGTATTCTATTTCTGATCTTGCTTTCCATTAGTGATCTGAGCTCTCAGATGTTTCTGTCGCTATGCCTTCCATAATTCCCTGTCATAATTGATTCTTATCCTTCTGTAAGCTCAAATAAACCATTCCTTCTCTAAGGAATTTTATCACAGCAATAGAAAAGTAACTAATGAAGAGATCTTAAATAATGCCAAAACGCATATTATCAAACATTAACCCATAAAATAAACTAATTTTAATTTGTTTACTTATTTTGCATTTTAAATGCATAGGTAAAGATAACATTGTGGAGAACGTATTTTCAATTTGGATTATAAAAGATTAATTTCCACATATGTGAATTATAAAAGTTCTTAACATTGAAAATACATTAGACACCATTTGAGCCAATATTTCTACCTCTTGCCTCACAGAAATTTTTGGAAAAATGCTATAGTAACATAATGAATCACTGGACACTATCCAAATGCTCATCAATAGATGACCATTTACACTGATCATGGAATTACTGATTTGGTTGAATACCCTAATATGAACCGACAGGAAGATATATTTTCACATAAAAAATGTGGGCCTCTTTTCAGAGTAGTTATTTTCCTGAGTGAGAATAATGTAATTATGAAAGCAAAATAACAGGTTATCTATCTATTCTGGATATGTTACATATGTTATATGTGTTTGAATATGTAACTAAATATACATTTATTTATTTCATATTACTTATAAACTTATATAATTATTATCTTAAATGTCAGAATAAATTCATTTGGGTAGTTGGCTCACACCAATAGAAGTGAGATTTCATAGTGCCCATTTTTTTGAACAAATTGAGATTTATATAATCTATCTATTTTACAAAAAAGTAAATATCCAATTATACTACACACGTATGAAGTGTAGTGTTGCATTAGCTTCCCATAAAAGCATCTTCTATATCTGACTTAGAAAAGCAGTGTGTGACATTCTTCTTTGAATTATGGAGCTAAACACGGGGATTTTCAGATATTAATCTATTAATAATAGCATTAAATTTTTCATTTCTCAATTCCAACAGTTAGTAAAACCATGAATTCATCCTGAATCTAAAATAAAAAGATTCTCTCTGTTCTTTATCTATTGTGACATAGGCAAAGAAAGTGGCATAAACTTATTCCTAGGTGCTTGGCTAGAAAGTATATACTAACTTTAATAAAGTTTTTATGACATTATAGAATGAGGTAGCTAATATTCTTATGACTCTAGTGATGAACTATTTAAACAGTCAAAAATGAATTGTTTGGTGAGAGCAGCAACAGAATAAATTCTAGTAGAAAAAAAACAATAAAGTCGTGAATAGTCTTACATTAAATATCTTCACTTTAAAAGAAAGAAGTCAAGCATAAATCAGCATACAAGTTAGGGCAAACTTCTATAGCAAACTGGAACAAGTTTATGTGAGGCCTGCTCAAAAGTTTTCTTAGATACTATTTGCTACACATTTGTTTTGTTAAGATATACTAACCAATCTTTAATAAGATCTTTAATAAGATTAAATAATTTATTTAATCTAAATAAATTATATGAGCTAGTTTAACAATTATATAATTCTGAATGGTGTGTGATTTGTTTTAAATAGAACTATTTAAATAAAGAAAATACCACAGATGGGATACAATAATCTTTTTATTTTTCTGGATCAGTTATAACTTGAAGAAATGATACTTTATATTTATCACATGAAGTTTATCAAACCAGTAAGGCAGTATGAAAAGAAATAGTTCAATGCTATTTTAAAAACTACCTCAGGGTTGAAATGTATTCTTCTGTCACTAGAAAAATATGTTTTAATTATAACAATAACTATACTCTGAAATTTATAAAATGTAGCCACAGATTTATATTTTGTCATATACAGTGGATGTTTAAATAAATACAAAAATAAAAATTTAATGGGTTAGAAAAGCTTTGATGTACTAATAAAACATCATAACTTTGCAATTAAAAAGAAAAGTACAGATATTTAATTTAGATACTTAAAAGATCTTGTGTAGCTACCACTTCAACCTCAATATTACAATATCTTTTTCTTACATATGCACAATGCTTAGATACTATAAAGTTGCCAATAAATTAAAAGGCATTTGAGTTGTTTCAAGTCAGAAACTCTGTTAATTGAAAAAAATAGGAATGCTTTCCTGACTTGAACTTTATGCAGTGTGTGTGTGTGTGTGTGTGTGTGTGTGTGTGTGTGTACTGAACTGCCACATAGTACCCCCTAATAATGTACACTTTCTCAGGTTAATTAAAAGTGATATCATAATTATTAGCAATGTAAAGATCTAGTATTCATTTCCTAAATTTACAAGTAGAATTCTTGCTAATGTTTTTAAGTCTGACAATGTGCATTATTATCTAAAAATTGCACAACTAAATATACTATAAACATTTCACAAAATTAAGTTAAAACCCTTTACAGTTCAGCATTTCAATTGACAAATATAACAAGAGGCTAAGAAGCTGGTAATAACTGATCAATTTAGAAAGGCAGATAATAACACAGTAAGACAAAACTCCACTGAGTGAGTGGAGTTAGATGAATATATATAAATACAGGAAGTCTCCTGTATAAGAAAAGCACAAGAAATGTACATCTAGGATATTCGTAAGTTCAGAGATAAAAGATTAGAACTGCCTTCATGGAGCTAAGTTGTCTGAAAGAAAAGGGCACTTTTAAGCATACTTGATGTAGTTGCTCGGCATGTTGGCACAGGCCTTTAATACCTGTAATCAGGAGGCAGAGCTCTGCAGGAGAGAGGGTTCCAGGACAGCCAGCTGGGGCTACACGGGGAAACCTAGTCTTCTAAAACAAAACAAAACAAAAACAAAAACAACAAAAAGAAAGAAAGAACATAGGTAGCACTTTGGCCTATAGTAAGAGGAGAGGGAAACGGGCCTCCCGGGTGGAAGGATGAACAGACACCAGGCACACTCTGAGAAACTAGTCCTGGGAAAAAAATAAACATTGTCAACCATGGCTGGCTTTTTCTAGCTGCACATGGCCATTTCATGATTAATCTGCCAGGCTACTTAAGAGCTTGTAATTCACTAAGTTTCTAAAGATAATTAAAGCATTAAACCTGCAAGTCCTATATTTATAAGCTTAATCATCAATTTAATAATAAATAGAGTAGTATTCATGAGATCACTCATTATTTCTACGTGTATAAATATGCTCACATTTAACTATATTAGTGTCTACCATTGAAACTAATTGCATGGTGTTTCAATGTAATGAGCAAGGGCACAGATACATTTTAATAATTAAGGAAAAATGTAAACTCTACAATGAGCTTAAAAAGATTGAATTCTTACAGAAGTTTTAAACACTCTTTACCAGAAAATGTAGAATTATACCCATATCACTGTAATTCTAAGTAACTGTGCAAAAGCAGAAGTTAATTCAAAGTTTCCAAAGTGAAACTCAATGTTTAATTCTTACCACAACCCTTTATGAAGTTAGATAAAGTGGTCAAGTTGCATAGTGAGACAGGCAACACTTGTTTTCTTATGAAACATATAATCCAAGGAGATAACTTTCATTTTTTTAAAAACACTAAGTAACAGATGGCTTATCACTTATGATAATCTTATGAATTTAATCTCTTTTAGTAACAATAAATTTGTCAACAATTTAGCAAACACTTTACTGATCTAAGGGCTCTTTTCCAGGAGAGATGTGCTTTCACAGAGGACTATTTCATTCTTCCTTTAAAATATAATTTATGTGAACCTGATTACTTACTGATTATACCAGTATTTCCATGGAATGGACATCCTTATTGGATGGCCTTAAATATGTTGTTTTTAAAAAAATGATAACATGGATACTTTTCAGATATTAAACGATATAGAAATACAAGTGCCTTCTGACAGATATATGAAGAAGTTAAAGGAGGAAAAAAGAAGGGTCAGCCGGAAAGAGCAGTTAAGGGCATTGAATGCAGAATAAAGCTGGTAAAAATGTTAAAACTTCTAAGCTTTAATAGGGGGAACAGTTAAAATTTGTAACAATTTATAGAAAAATTCTAGGAAAAATAGCTAATGTCTACATACTACAAACATATTAAACAACATTTCTATTTCTTGTATTGTGATATGTGTGAAATGTGCCAACTAAAGAAAATTAGAGTATATCAATATTCACTTAACAACAAAATGATAAAATGAATGTTTTTGGTTGTGTTGACATCCTGGTCTTACTTCGAGGTAGGAAGAAAGAGAAGGCAAAGAGGAGGGGAAAGTAAGCAAGCAAGAAGACAGGAGAGAGAGGAAATGTCTACAAAAGCCAAACAAAACCATTATCATTGTCAGTGAAGACAGAATCCCAATAATCCACTAAGCTTCTTGAATTTCCCTTAATGTGCTTGGGACAGCTTAAAAGTACTTGGTTATTTAAGTACCGGGAATTCCTCTGACAGATGAGTTAACAGCATATGAGAATAAATATTCAGTTCTACTCTGCATGTTCCCAGAGAAGAGAACACTGATATATCCATACAAACAGCCATATATTCCACTTCAATACTTATTCAGTCAAGGCATAAATAAAATTTTGAGCGATTTCTTCTGTAGTCTACACTATGACTCCCAAAATAATGAACTTGCAGCCATCATTGGCTTGATCAGAGGATCTAGCGAGCTTGTGCATAGATCATGATCATGTTACAATTGCTCAGAAAAAAGAAAAGAAAAGAAAGAAAGAAAGAAAGAAAGAAAGAAAGAAAGAAAGAAAGAAAG